>OMLM01008680.1:69661-94697 GCA_900302695.1 Helostoma temminkii
CAAGCAAAGTGTTTTCATAAGCATATTGACCTTCAGTCAATATTGTGTAAAAAGCGTGTTTACAGATTACTGGTCATTTGTCTTTTTTTCCTCAAATTTAGTTTTAATACTGTCAGTTTTGAGCTTTTTATTTATTGCATTTAAACTTTTATTTCATGTCATACCTCAAAGACACTCTCTTTTTAATGGTGCATTATTCAGTTTTGTTATTGCAGCTCGTAGATCTAATGTAGTGTTCCATGGAGGTTCTGGTTTGTTCTTTGGATGTTCTGGTTTGTGAATGTGCTTTATTCAAGCTAAAGCTTGTTTAAAGCTTATTTCATCTGCCCCACACTGCAAATAGAATTGTTTCTTTATTTGCTTTTCTGTGCATCCCTCTACATTCTGGGGAGGAAATTATTTATATGGTTAGTGTCAGTTGATCATTGATTTGGTAATTACATGTTTCCCCTTGAGGCTGGGACAACTGATATACAAGGCCAATGCTAAAGGGGAAGTCTCTTAGTCTGTTATCCATGACTTATGGCTAATTTGACTCTCCTAGAAAGCCTTCTATTCTCTGCCAATGGCTTTTCAACACAACAAACACTCAAACACAAGTATCATCTTTCTCCCAGGAGAACAGTGCACACAGAGAAGCTCAGAATGTGGTGGCAGACAGTTGAAACATTTTCATTGCTGACAACACAGGGTAATAAAACACCCACTGCTGCATGTTTTAACAAACCAGTTTTGTGCTTTGAGGCAGTCACAGACTTTAGAAACATGATGGTGTGTTTATCTAGTAGATTAAACCTTTTAAAGAGTTTAATATAAAGACAACTGCATATCTCAGTTGCAATTTTGAGAGCCATTTGAAAATTGTGTTATGTGCGTCGCAAATGTTTAAGATCTGCTTTATTACTGTTCAGGCTAATTCCAAAGTGACATCATTAGATTTGTCTGTTTTTCCCTCAGCATTTAAGCTTTTCTAAAATTTGCAGTTATAATCTGAATGGACCACGTAGATCAACAATAAAACATAAATTAGCAAACAATTTCCCTGTACCAGGCATTAAAAGCTAACCAACAATCAGTTTTTATACACATATTTCACAGTATGAACAAGAAAGAACAAATTCATACTGCAAGTTGTTGCGTTAAAATGTCAGGGAGAAATCTGTGGGAGCATACTGTAGGAGAAAAAATAGATGGACAAAAAGCAGAATTTATAACATATCCATATTTTCCTTCATAACTGTCAGGGAGTCGGTCTGTGTCAGGACAGATGGTTAGTGGTAACCTGCCTCTTAGCTTCTCTAGTGTGGTTTATACTGAACATGATATTCTGGCAGCCATAACTGCCAGGTGCTGAAAGCTTTGTTTATGTCACACATCAACCTGGAAACATTCCTTTGTTGAGATTTATGAGGATCATTAGCTTTGTTTTTCATACAGTAAAAAAATATGTAGCCTAATCTAGCCAACTCATCTCAGCTTTTGGTGTCTCAATCCCCTGTGCCTGTGCCACAGAATACCTGCGCAGGAAAACTGTACACCAGAGATGAGAGAACTGATAATAGACATATTGAATTTGGCAGTATTAAATCAGGGATGACTATTCCCTTTCTTATGAGTGCTACTTGGACACTCTGAAAAACATCTCAGCAAAGAGTTCAGGGAATTTTTCCAGCTATATAGCACCAACCCCAGAGAAGAGACAATGAGACCCAGACGGGCTTAGTAGTCCAGAAAACCATTCTGTTCTCAATGGAAACATGTCTTGGACACACACTCCAGTAGTTTTGTCTTCTATGTTGCTATCTGTGGTAGCTGCAGAGTGGAGGGCGTCTGTGCCAGGCAAGAGTCCATAGGGACCATTGGAATCAGTGGGGCTGGAGGAAGTTGGTCTGGGTCCAGTGGGGCGATCTGGGCTTGGTGACAGGCCAAGCTGTCTACTGCAGGGACGCTGGGAAAATGTAAATAAGAGCCTGATAAGGGCTATTGTTTTCATTCCATTCTCATCCCAGCTGAATGGCCTGCTCCCCAGCCACAGAGCATTTTATCTTGAGGAGGGAAAGAAATGGAAAGGGTGGGGGTGCAAGAGATTTAAGAGCCCCCATAGGAAAATAAAAATAAACTCACTGGACTCTTCTCTTGTTTAATCTAATTCCTCAGTATGTGATGTCCTACTTTAGGAGGACAAGAGTGTAACTCTTCTTTATGCTAAAAAAAGTTCTGCTCTATCTTAAAGAATAATGTTTGCAAATCCGCTAGCATTTGATATCCAGTGAAATCACAGAGGCCATAGTGTGAAACTTTTATTAGAAATAATTTTATTGTGAATACAGTATAATTTTTTTATATTTTGACATAACCTGACAGTAATTATTATGTTGATACTAAGCAGTGTTTCCACTGGCATCTAGATTTTCTCCAGAGAACACAGGCATTTTAGAAACTGAAGTAGCATTCCTCCTATTAATCTAAATTCTTCTGAAAAATAGGCTGTGGAAGGAAGGGCGCTTTGAAAAAAGCCAGACATCTGACTCATTTACTGCTTTCCTTAAGTACGCCTGTGCAAAAGTTGCTCTGCTTTCACCAAATCCATTTTTGGTTCCCTGTTTTGTCCACTCTGTTCGAACACTGAAAGGTGTTTGAGAGTTATTTTATAGACTAATCCAGGTCATTATTCACCTCTCCCAGGTGAAAGTCAGGGAGGACAGCGGTGCATTCCAGCTGTAGTCTTTCCTGTTGGAGGACTTGGCAGATCGTGTCTGGCCCAGCGGAGGGGATACAGAAGTGAGGGAGCGGCAGCTCTCCTGGGAGGGAAGTGGAAGGGAGGGGGAGGACTGGAGTAGAATGGAAGCTGGCACCACATTATCTCCAACAGTTGGTGCATTCCTTAATGATCAAGTGCCGGAGCAGCATCTGTGATGAAAGTGTATGTTTGTGTGTGTGTGTGAGAGAGAGCATATGTGTGCATATTAACATATGTTCACTGTGTTTGTTTAATTCCCCTTTAAACCACATTTAAAAACAAGTCTTTTCTGTGCTTTAGTGGAGACAATATTGTGCGCTGATGTTGTTCTGTCTGTCTGAGGATTATAATTTAAGGGGAGTTTGTTGTTCTGTCAGAGGAAACTGTCTCATGCAGGGGTGAGACCCAATGAAGAAGAACTGAGCTGTGCTACCCTCTGTGCCCTTAACCCTTGTTTTAAGATCTGTGATCTTTTTTGCCATGGAGGGAGTTAACACACACAACACACACAGCCTTTTCTCTCTCCCTGTCTTAGGGTCAAGGGGACAAACTGTGAGTTGGGAATTGGAAAGTCAATAAAGCAGAAGTAATGTTATAATGACCCTGGGCTGAAGATGTCCTGTCGACCCCCATCACATTGGAGGAAGTGGACAATCAAACAAAATGGTCACTCCGCTTGATCTCTCTGAAAGCCATCCTTAAACAAGGCCACAAGAACTACTGACCCCCTGTTACTCCCAGTTCCTCTGAAGTCAGTGTGTTTGTCAGAAAGAGCAACAGTGTTTGGTTTATGGAAGTGGAGGGCAAGAGATGTATAACTAAGATAAAAGGAGACAAAACTTGTATACATTCTAGACTATATTAGTCTTCTGTGTATTTAATGTCAAGGATGATAATTGTGAAACTTGAAGAGTGTAAAATACAGTACGACGTGAGAGAAATTTTTTATTTGTCCCTGTTTAACATTATGCATAATTTGAGAGCATAAACAAATGACAGGTAGACCAAACTGGGGCAAAAACTCTCCTCATTGGCATAATTTGTAACATTAACATGTTTATGAATTGTGCCATTTTGTTGCCATAACTATGTTCACAAATTAACCACTATTACTATTGGTGGTTAGACTATTCAGTAGCCTGAGGCTTTGTCATAATAAGTTGTGTGTCTGCTTTGGTTTAGCATTTTACAATTCTAGGAAAAGCTAAGTTTTACAAATTATATTATGCAATATTTTAAACCCATAGTGAATTTTTATAAAAAATAAGTGGAGCAGTTTGATGGGATTGCACAGAATTTCTGCTTATTTAATCAGACCTAACAAGGCTGAATGCTACATGGCATGAAATGGAGGTCATTTGTAAAGACAGTGGCCCAAGGTGGAGGAATGGAGGCCTGCTTGTGCTGCTGGTGTTTGATGAGAACAGACTGACCCCTAAGCAGTACACGGATGGCAAAGGCCTAGGTCAACCAGCCCAGTGTGTTCTTTATCAGCTACCCCAGCGACAGCATGGCAGATTGCAGCCATTCCTCCTCTGATTCATTGTCTTCTGGACAAATGTTAATTGTTCTCATCATTGGCAGCTATGTGAATGCTCGGATGTACCCAGTCTCACTCCTTGCCTTCCACTTAATATGTCTCTCTGCCCTTATGTTGTCCCCACAATGCTTGCTTCCCTTATCACTCCACTCTTCACTCATCTCTCAACTGTCAGACTTTGTCTCTTTTAATGTTTGCCGTGCAGTACAATGAAATGAAATACCTTTTTTTTTTATCCTATATCAATAATCTTTCTTTAATTCTAAATTCACCAAATAGTTTTAGCATGAACTACAAAATTTAAAAGAAATCTAAACTAAATACCGTACATAGTCTGGAATGAAAAATGTTTCTTAAATACCTTCATTCATTCATTCATTTCACCAGATTTCATTCTTTTTTTCTCAGAATCCACATGCATGGAGAAACTTCTTTCTAAAGACTGGAAAGAAAAGATGGAGAGGCTCAACACCAGCGAACTTTTGGCAGAAGTAAAAGGTAAGGCTGAAAGGGCTTCAAAACAAGCAGATTTACCACACAAATACCACTTTAACTCGTGTTAACAAGTCCCTCATTCCTATCAGACATACATAATCTATGTACTGTATAATCTCAGCAACAGCCTTGTACTTTGAAATAAAACAAAGGCCTTTGGCTGCCCTCCTCATTCATTTCTCTCCTCCCTTATCATTTGTTGGAATGCCCGACTCTGTCCAAAGTGCTGTCTTCGAAATTCCAGCCTATTTAGACCCGTTATGAGACTCTCTGTGCTTGTCAGCGGTTTATTGGTGTTGTCCCTTCAGACAGTTCTGAGCTTAGCTATTCTGCTCTGGCCCATGCAGTGTGTTCATGCCACTCTGGTAATTGTTAAACCCCAAAGTGTGCTCCATGTAACCAAAGCTTGGCGGGGCCTAGAGGAGAAAAGCCACTCAGAGAGAAGAGGAGATGGTGTAGAGAAGCACGCAGTCGTATCCTCAGTGAGCCTGCGTTTGAGTGGAATGTCTTGACTCTGACAGTGAACGCCCTGCACAGCGTATCAAGCACAGCACGGCAAAGAGCAACTCAGCACTCCCCCAAAATCTCTGTTTATGGCAGGCTGAAAGTGGGCTGAGGCTGGGCAGGGCTGCTGTTTAGTCCTTAGCACTGACTGTTACTGAAAGCTGGTGTGTTTATACAGCACAGCAAAGCACAATACCAGCTGGCTGATAACACCAGGCTGTCACTGGCTCCTGCACTTCAGTGATTCACTTTATCATACAACTTCTTGTCTTGTTTTTATTTTTTGAAAACCATGCAGTTTGACCTCATGAAGACTATTAAAGAGCTCATTTCACTGTTTTGCATGTGATTTTGGCCATTTGTTTAATTGTTTCTTTTTATGAAACACGGATAACATAAATAAAACAGTTTGTTTTTAATTACTGAATTATGTTTTCTCTGCTTACAGAGGAAAGGAAAACAGGCTGTTGAATGTTTTAATAAGTATATCCATTGGCAATAACCTTAATGAACTGAAGGATAAATCACTGCTTGGTAAACTAGATTCATTGTACCTGCCCTGGTATACTATACGCCACTGTAGATCAAAGTGCAGTGGGTAAAATGTTTAAAATGATTTAAGCTTTTGAAAGCTGGTCTGTTAAATTACAGCCAGGACATTTTGTCTATTTGATTAATGGGGACAAGAAGGTTACTTGGTGGTCTGTAAACAGGTATGCAGTCTGATAATAAACACTATGGCCTCTGTCTGTTGGTGAGTTATGGAGACAGTCTATATACCACAGTTACCAATATAAATGCTTCTCCTATCAGAGTGGCAGCCTTAGATATTTAATTAGCATGCCATTTCATATGACTGTAGACATTTCAAAGGGCTGCTTTGTGCTCCCCCTTACAAATGTCTCTCTCTCTGTTTGATGTCTGTCTGATGTAAATGTGGGCAATTAAAAAGAAGCCCAGGGTTGGAGACGCACAAGGTCCACCTAATTAAAACACAAACAAAGGTACCAAGCAGAAAACACCTCGTGATTAAGATCTAAAGTGTTATGATGAAGCAGAGGTTGTATTAATTGTTAGGTTAAAATTGTTACAAAAGGCAAACACGCCTGTAGGTTTTACATGAATGGAAGAAATAGAGAATAAAGGCTGACATGCAGATAAAGACTACAGCAGATTGACCTTGTATGTTCTATACTGATCACTCACTGTTTCCTCGCCCAATTATACCGCATGCTACCTTTTGGCATTGTCCCATTAAAAGCGTGAAAGAAAAGTAATTGTGTTATTACAGAGGCAAGTGGTGGAATCTGACTGGTGAGAAAATTATTTCAATTTTAGAAAAGAAATAAAAATGAAAGACAATAGGTGTGACACCATTTGACCCGAGGCTTTACCAATAAAAAGATTTTTTTTTTTTTTTTTGCAGGTGTGTTTAAACATGCCCTAAATACTTTATCCTGTTGAGGTGAACACGCGTGTACAGTAAACAAACAAAACAAAACAATAGTATCAACAGCATCAGAGAGTTGCTTTTCAAAGTCTGTTAACCCAACCAACCATTTACCTCTCACAGACACATATATAATTATAGCTTGTCATGTGGGTGTTGGACTACATAATGTGCTGTTTCCGGGAGAAAGACGTGTTTTAAGTTTTAGAATTAGTAGAAACAAGCACAATAATCCTGTAGAAGCAGTAGAATTTTGTTATTAAGGGTTAATGATTTCAATGCTCCATCTGCCTTTTCTTGTATGTTGTTAGAGCTTAACATCAGTTAGGGGAAAAAGGAGTTTGTGAAGGAGCATTAGTGGCGGATTTCTTTTCACCAGTCAATTCCAGAGCTAACTGTTTGTTTTCATACCTGAGCTTAGCTGTCAATCTGCAGCTACGATGAGGAGGGAGATGAAATCTCCTGAACAAAACCACAGAGCAAGAAAAGTAGGCTGGCTGGAAGGGCTCCAAACCACAGAAAGTAGCAGATAATAGGAGGCAAGGTGCAAGAAGGAGTGCATGGAGAGAAACAGCTAACAGAGAGAAATGCTTCGACTCAATGTTTATAAGTACATATATGACAGATTTTTGTCTTTAAAAAATGACTTGCTTATAATTTCATACATGATTGCACACTGCAGTGTGTATGTCAATATTATATAAATATAGTACACAGTGCCCTGTGGCAGATAAGATGGCTCTGCTGCATGGTTGCTCTGTGCACGGTCTTGCACTCCACAGGGCTGTTTAAGGTGCTGCGCACCGGTTTACCCGGCCCCCCGTTGGGTGGAAAAAAGAGAAAATACTTAAGCATTTAGTCAAACTGAAGAAAAATATGTAGTTACTAAATTGGAACACACGCTGTATTCATTCTCCTGGAATTTGTTAAAAAAATAAATAAATAAAATAAGAAAAAAGCCCAACATTGTAAACCAGTATTGAAATCACAGCTTGAATTCTGAAGCAGAAAACTCAGGGCTCTTGCACTGTCACAATCAATTTGAGAATGGTGTCTACATGACAGTGGTCGGGTGCACACAGACACTCCTGTGGGAAGCAGATAAGTGGAAGCTCTTTAGGAGGAGAACACAGGGCAGGGCAGGGCGGCAGCTGAGACTGATTTGGTACTGGCCCTACCTGTGCTGGCTGCACTCCTGCTCAGACAGAAAGGAGTCTACTGTGTGAGCACAGAGCACATATTGTTCAGTCATATGGTTAGCTTCAAAACATGATTATTCACTTTAAAATGTAACTTTATTCCTAATGGCTTCCATAAAGCGAGGTTTTGAGGCCACTGGACATACACACACTAGAATATGTGCTCATATTTCACAGTGACACTGACTTATAGTATGTAGCTTTAAAAACAAGCGCAGAAAGAACTGTGGATAGTAGATTTAATTTGATTGTGCACCTTAAAAAATGTAAATGAATATTTTTCATTATGTATACCCATACATACAAGCATTTCCATACATTCACAAAAATGGCACAAAGCAGTATCTGTCCAGTTGCAAGAGTCAAAAAGGCCTCAGTTAGCATTTTCTCCACAACACTTCAGTCAACTGTTTGCCCTGTGCACTCAGGTGAAATATGAGACACAGTAAATCATTATTCCTCAGGCCACATTTGCCAGATGAATGTATGAGAGTGTTGGACTGTGTGTTTTTCTCCTCTAATGAATTGAGGAATTTAGCTTGTGGCAATAGTGGTAAAAAAGAAAGTGCTGTTCTCATGTGTATTTTTGTGTGTGTGTGTGTGTGTGTGTGTGTGTATGAGAGAGAGAGATACATGTAGGGATAGAAATCTCTGCTTGCATTCTGAATTATATCCCAGCACTTCATCATGATTTGTTTAACTAAAGTCTTTAAAATCCTATAATACAATTTATGTAAACAGCCATAAATTGTGTCTTCATTTAAAGAGAATATATAATATTTGCAGCAATAACAAAAACATACATGTGTTGTCAGTTTTCCCTCAGAAAAGCAAATTTTATCTTTGCATCCATGAAAAAGCTGCTGCAGAGATTATCTACATTAGCACTAACAATTTAAACCAGTGCAAATGCATAATTTGGATATGAGCTGGTAACGCGAGTTTTTGCTGCCTATATAAAAAGTGTAGGACTTATGGCCAAGAGATGCTCAGATAATAATGGCTTTGTTATTTTTTATAAGCTTAAAGGTATACTTAGTTCATTCATTGTCCTGGCAGCTACACCTAATGTTTCTGCTCTATCCGCTTCCAGCAACTATAAATGATTTAAATATTTACAAGTGTTTACATTAAATTAATTTTAATATTTAAATATTAAAACAGATGAAACAAATCCTTTTCTTTTGTGCTGCTTGAAAAGTTAAATGCAGACCACGCTCACCTTCAGAGGCTGAAGGAGGAATATAATATATTTACTGATGGTGTAGTCGTACTACAGTCATAGTTTTGTTCACGTAAAGATGAAGTGAAGTGTATTCTTAGCCCATTCAAGCTCGACACCTTGTGCAACTTGACAGCAAACAGGAAACAGACAAGCTGGAGTTAAGAACCATTTTAAAAGTCAGACTTTGCAGTGTTTATTTCTTTATTTAAGGCTGTTATGGCTAACAGCTCATACAAATTTTACAAAAGCTTCCTTTTCTTCCATTGTCTATACAACCTACAGTAAAAGTGTGCCTTATATATAGGCTGTGCCTGGAAAATGCTCATTTGAAGCTCAAAATGCTGTTCTGGTACAATAATAAAGCCAATCTGACATTATTCTGGTAAAAATCTACTGCAAGCGCGTATGACGTCTGGATAAGTCTAATGACTACTACAGTCTTAACAGCTGGAGAACTAAGCAGGTGTTCTTGTATACTACCTTGTGAATAAATGTACTCTTCTCAGTGGACTTTGCTTCCTGTTCAGCTATTCCACTCTATCACTTGGGATCTGGATTTAAACCAGGCAAAACACCTGCATTGTTAATACACTTACACATATTGAAATATCTCTTGTGCACAGTCCAAGGAAATAAGTCTGTTATATTTTAATTATTAGACCAATGAATAAATGTTCTGTGAAAAGAATGAGCTAACATCAAACTCCTAATTCAGTTCCAAGGTTTTGTAGACCATAAGCTGGTGCCTTGATCACTGTCTCTCATGCTTTAGATGCTTTGTATGAGAAAGACCTTGAAAATTGTGTATGGCTTTTATATTTTAAGGGCACATGAGTCAGGCTTATCATCATAAAGGGTATAACAGATGAATAGAAGGATTCGATTATCATCTTTGTTTCTGTGGAACGATCTTTGCTATAGGTTGCTCTGCATACATACAACATCCTTCATGAGGCCAGGATCTCTGGTCTGTTGCCCTCTATTACAGAATCAAAGAATCGTGTGTTCAGTTACTGAAAGAACAGAAGCAAAGTTTCCGTATTCAAAATTTTACTTTTAGTTTTCATTGTGAATTCCAGTGTCACTGACATTGCCTGTGGAGTACTGTGTTCAGGTCGAGCCTCTATCTTGGCTTTGATTAAGTACCTTGATCCAAGTCATGGACAGATGGTGAAGCACTATATGTCACAAGTACATACAAACACAATGTGCTCAGGTTATTAATACGCACACAATTATATTATTGTGTCTTCATTGCATTCATCCATTAAACATTCACTGTATTGGTGGGGGATAAAAGCAGTTATGGCAAACAGGTGCTTCCTGTGGTTGTGGATCTGAAGTGCACGAAGTTTAGGATCCTGCTTGTCTAGTGTGTCTAGTAAATCACACCTCAACACAGACTCTAATAAATGTTTATTTACATCATGAGCTGCACTTAATTAAATGTGTTGTATGTCCATAAATGTAACTTAGATGAAGAATTGACCAGTATTTTACAGTTGCATACTGATACTCGTATGTATCATACTGTATATGCACACATACACTCATAGCTGTGTCGCTGTTTAAAATGTCACAGTCATATATTCGAGTGATTAAAAAATTTTGAGGAAACTTTTTAAACAAGACGATGGTTCTCAGTGAAGAAGCCACGCCATACTAGAAAGCTTATTGACTGGAGTCACTGCTGCCAGTGGATGACATGTGCTTGTGAGTCATTGCTCATGCTTGTTAATGGAGTTTTATTGGCAAGATTAACAGCTTTTATATCATGGCAGAGGCAGCCAGCCAGGTAAAACAGCTGTTGCTCATATTGTCTTAGTTGTAGGACATGGAGTCGCATTAACACCATATTACTGGAAACACATATGGTCTTGCAGCATTGCTGAACAAGTGTATATAGTACGACGACGCTAAAAGCAAGGGGGCGGCATAAAAGTAGTTGTTGTTATTCTAGCTTGGTAGCTGGGTTTTCTCCCAGTGCAGATCCTCATATTCAAGACAGCGCTGAACTCATGACACAACAGATGAGCAAGCTTCTGTTCCATTAGTTTCATTAAGTCTTTTTCAGCATTTTTTCCATCATGGAAAGCATGTTTCACAGGATTTTTCCCATATATTAGCACAAACTGCAAACAACTAAAGCAGTTGAAACATTTTTCATCTTAACAGAAGTGATTAAAGAGTTGGTTTTAGGGTCCAAAATACAACAGCTGCTATGAAATAAAACTCCAAGCCGGCAGGCGCTACTTAACATCATTGCAATGTGCATTTAGCAATATCCACAAAACACACTAACTCTCTTCTAAAGACATTGTTTCAACATTCAAGTTTAATCTCCGCTGTCTAAAACTTCTAGTGTTCACTCCTCTGTCCTGATGTCATTGCATCCGTGGTCTGAACTCCCTGCGACCTCTTGACTCACTCATGCACTTGCCTTTTCTATTGAGCATTGATAATTAGTCCACACAAAAATCTAAGGTGTATGGGTAATATTGTGTGTTGACCCTGGAAGTTCCATTTAGGTTTTCACGAAAGTAAATTTAGTACAAAGACTGGCTTTTGTTGTTTTGGAAAAGGTCTGTGAGCTGAAAATTCCTTCTATTTTGAACACTAAATAAGGTAATAGATGTCCTTAGCTGCTACTCAATTGGCTCTGTTCTCTACAGAAAGAATGGAAAAAGGATCAGATGACCACAGAGTCTACACACGTGTGCATTTACTCAGAGGCATGTACCTTTTATTGATTGAGGCAGCACGCAACACACATCTGTACACACTCATGTCCACATTCACACACACTTAAGGGGAGAGAGAGAGAGAGAGAGAGAGTCTCAGCATGCAAGGCATTCAAGCTATGTGGGGTCTATGTGTGGACAAAGCTTGGTACAATCGTAGCATTTAGACAGTCCTAATTTACTTAGGATGGGCTTGCAGCATATGGAAGCGTCCACAATAGCTGACTGATAGAGAGACAAAGAAATTCCAGTCTTCTGGCGTTAAAAATCTCAATTCAGATCTGGTCATAATGGTTCAGCTGTCCTAACCAAAGGAAGAGAAGAGAATAGGGTGCCTTGTGATTTTCCTCCTTTTCACCCTCTCCCTCCCTCTCTTTTCTTCTTTTTTTGTGCCTGAATCTTTTATCTGTGTTATTCACTCGGGACTCTTCAAAGTAACAAGCCTCCTTCTTTTTCCCCGGTACTGGACTTGGAACCCAAATTAGAGACTGCTTGATTAGAGCAGAGAGGAGGGTGCCAAGAGAGAGGGAGATGTGGGTATTGGACAGAACAAATCGCACCCCTACAAAGTGCCTTTTATCCAAAGACCCCAAGGCTCAAATACCCCATCCCTTCCCAAGCAACCATGGCTCTGCTTGTTTTCCTCTTATCATTTATTTAGTCGCCTGTTGATGTTTTCTGTCCTACTTTGTGACGTTTAAAAGAGGTAGGAAAGGTGAATTCTGAATGGCCTGAAACTGAACAACACAGCTTTACCGTGTCCTCCTATGAGTCAATGTAGATGTTAAGTTAACATAGTGATCTGATGGGAAAAAACAAGAAAAGGGCCAGCACAGCTTGGCCACTCACTCCTGGGATTCCCTTCCTGTTTCAGGCTGGTATTGTCCTAACGAGCTTCAGTCCTCTAACAGGAGGATGTCACAACATGTTAGGGCTGGTCAGACTGCTGGGGTTTATGTAGCGCCAAGGCATCTTTGGGCTGTCTGTCTGCCATCAGAAGCGCAATGTGAGGAGACATGTTAACGGGCAGACCCCAGCCCCACTGCTGTTAAAAGCCATGCAATATGCAGGAAACGACCTCTTTTGTCAGCAGGCTGGTCAGACACAGACCACGACTCTCCTCTTCTACACCACCCAATAAAAGTTTTATCTGCATTTTAAAGCTTATCCATAATTTAAAGCAGGAAGAAAGAGATTTTTACACTAACCAGTCAACAAAAAACATATGTGCCTGATTTTAAGTCTTTAAGCTGAAATTCCTTATTTAGATATGTGTTTAAATATTTGTCTCCGGCAGTCACCAAAAAAAGCATAGAACACAAAATATTACATAAAATTTAATTAAAATTAGTAATTATGGAACGCCCAGACTACAGGGAAGTTTGGGCTTCCCGCAATTCAGCTCAACATCAAAACAATGGGCTCTCTGTTAGTATTTCTTTGGTGTCTGGGCAGAACTGAGCTCTCCACACTTGGACTAGCACATCAGAGCTCTCTGTGGGCCTTTAGCACTATTCCCTCTGCACATTCATGCCTACACATTTTCTTTAAACAGTGTTGACACTCTTGACTCTGATCACCAGAAAGGTTTAATTAGACACGTTGATACCCTTTCAGAGGCCCTATTCAAGGTGATCTATGCTGGCCTGATGGTCCGATGGCCCTCATCTTCACCTGGATGATGATTTTTTTTTTTCCTTCTTCCCTTTTCTGATTCTCCTTCGCACTACAGTATTGATAGTTGTGATTTACTTTGATGACTGATACGTCTTGTTAGTGACCTGTCAATAGCAACTGATTCATGGACACAGCCAAAGGTTAATAAAATTGGTGTTGATTGTATCAATTTTACAGATACACCATTCAAAACAAGCGCATTTGGGTGAATAAGAAGTCAATTCAGGCCTTGGAAACTGCATGCAGGCCCAATGAATAGCTGCTTTTAGGTGCTTTTTTTTTCGTTAGGTGGATAAATGGAGAATTGCAGCTCTCTTCCATTGCAGCAGGCAATGGAGGCATGGTGAGGCGAACCGAGGTTCAGACAAGCCTGCCAGTAAATTGCCCTGAATGGGTTCTGGAGGTTGACAGGCCCTATTAAGACAAACGGCTTTCCTCATCGGAGAGATAAAATAAATCAGGTGTTTAGTCAAATTAAAATAGTTTGAGTGGAGAGGGCCCCTGGGAGCTCTCGGAGAAACTCAAGACAGATGTGGCTAGAGACAAGAGGAAGACACCCAGGAAAGAATTCAGCTCCTGTTGGCCTCCGGCCAGATTTAACTGTACTCTTATCTAGCTCTCTACGCTTTTATCCATCTCTCTCTCTCTTTCTCTGGCCCTCTCTCTCTGTGTCTCTTCTTCCCCATCTCTCTTTTCTGTATGTTCCCCCAGATCAGCCTGTCATACAAGAGTGCAGTGGGAGGAGAGTGAGTTAGTGTCTAGCCTCTCACTGGCAATTATGTTGGCTGTGTAAGTCAATGGTAGGATCACTTAGCATTGATTAGGCGAAGGGAGAGAGTAGTGCAGTGAAGCTGCTCGCTCTATCACACACAGTGCAGACATGAGACTACACTGAGAAGAAAGCCAGTCTGTCATTGCATTTATTTTTGAAGTAAGCACACAGCAGCTACACAGATAATATAAGACTGTGTTGTTCAGCGTTGATCATTTTGACACAAATCTCTCTCTAATGATGATTGTTATCAGTGAATGCAGGACATCTTTTTTGTGGGATTTTCTAGCAGTGTTTTGGCAAGTTTGCAAAATCTTTTCAGGCGAAGTGTGCAAGGAGTTCCCGCTCCAGTATATAACTGGAATGGCCATAGAATAAAAAGGTGTAGTTTGGACGCCAGTGCAAACACTAACTTGCAACATTTATGTTCACCCCTGGTAGTCTGACATAAGCTGCCACCTCAGTTTGACAGCTCCCTGCAGTTTTTTGTCCATGTGCTGGGAACAATTCCTTCTCTTTCTTCCTCTAAAAGCTGTGAACACCAGCTTCAGTAAAACAGACAACTCCAGACTGTGTGTGACCTTAACACTTTCTAGTGAATTCACCGCAGTTGGTTGCTGCCTGTGTGGTTTTCTTTGTATTATATATTGTGTACAATACAATAGCACAATATGATGATGGGTGTGTGCAGCATGGTCGCTTTCCTATATTTTGCAGTACACAATGAACAAGGATTTCTTACAAAAGTCTACCCCTGGTTTTTTAGTCAGGTCACTATGAAACCTTTTGTGTCCTGTTTTCTTTTCAGGCGTGCAAAACTTATGAGTCAGACTCTCCACTTTATGTTTATCCTTTCCTCTCCTGACATCAATCTTTCTCTCACTCTCTCTCTCTCATCACAAGGTACTCCAGAGAGCCTGGCAGAAAAGGAACACCAGCTCTCTACAATGATCACCCAGCTGATCAGCCTGCGAGAGCAGCTTCTGGCTGCCCACGATGAACAGAAGAAGCTGGCTGCATCACAAATGGAGAAACAGAGGCAGCAAATGGAGTTAGCTCGTCAGCAGCAGGAGCAGGTAACTGCTCACTGTTTTCTCTTTCTTTGTTCTTCCTTCCTTCATTACGATTTTAAACATTGGTTCCCCTTCCTCCTTAAATCTTGTTTATACCATTTGCCTCTTTGTCCCTACGCTGTATCACTTAACTTTGTATTTCATATTAAATTTCATGCCTGAAATATGCCAATAAAATTTACCTCAGTAGGAATTTGGTATGATATTAGATTTAAGAGATGTTATATTCTATATTGCCACAGATATTTCAGTCATGCTCTCTCGCCCACATTTATGCTGCGTGGTAGGAAAAATGTTATTATGACTTGTGCTAACAAATGCAGGGGAACGTGTGAATTAAACGTTATATTAAACATGGAAGTACTCTATATCTTATAAATTGACTCCTATTAGAACAAGCCTGGCATTAGATTTGCTGCACAAATCAGGCCAATGAGCCATATTGTACAAATCAGCAAATTAACAGAGGCCATGAAGTGTGTTAATGTCTGAGAAGAAATAAGGACACAAACTATCCACACGGGCGACACTTTTATTATCACCAGCCACCCTAATGGCTATGAGTCAATTATCAGCAAGGAGTTCACTCAGAGTTTTCTCTGCACACTCTCAGGCCAGTGGTAAATGAAAAGATAGACCATATACCTTGGAGTGATGCATTTGGTCATAGTACACTAATAATACATTAACAGTATTGATTTCTTTTTCAATCAATGATGTTCATTTGCAAACTACAGTCAACTCTGTGAGCTTTGTAGACAGTGCAGCTTAAATGAACACTGATATGAGATTTTATTATTTGAACTTCTTTTAAAATGGAAGAATATTAATAAAATGGAAGAGAGGGGGACACAGAGAGCGAGAGAGCCTGCTGAGAGATAGAATGTCATCAAGCCATCAAGATACAACACAGTAATTAACTGTTGACACTTGTGAGGAAGCCAGCACAAATTAATCTTGACACATTTGCAGACGACCGATATCTTACAGTGAACACTTTGTAATTATATTTAAAAATGAAAATTAAATGACACTTAAAACTAGGTTGTCATGCTCAATGAAGTAGGCATGTAGAAAGAGGGACTGCTGGGATGAGAAGGATTGCGGTGTGACTGCTCGTCACTCAGGGGCAACAGGGACCTCTGTCACCCATAAACTGCCTCAAGCATTTATCTCCATCATAACCATGTTCGTTTGTTTTATAAATCATTTATTCTCTTTTACCACTCGCTTTGACTGAGCAGCTCAGCCGTTTATTTCATGTTCATTTTGAAAATTGAAAACATTTTTTTTCATGTTTTGTAAAAAAAAAAAGATATATAAAATTATTTTGTCATTCTAATGTGCTATTTTCTGCAATATAATAATTTCCATTGTAACTGCTATCCACTATATCTGTCTCAAAATAATAACTGTACCACACTATGACTGTCTTGATTTTTTTAATGTATATTCCTTCTCATCCTTTGTCCCTTTAATCAGGAATGATTTCATTTACCATCTATATTTCTGTTCCCAAACAGATTGCAAGACAACAGCAGCAGCTTTTGCAGCAGCAGCACAAAATTAACCTCCTCCAGCAGCAGATCCAGGTCAGTGAGTGTGTTTCTGTTGGCCCTCTAACAATCAGCAGCTTACACCTCTTACTTCCCCAACAGTGATTACTACAACATTTCTCCCTCTTCAGTATAATTAGTGCACCAGTGCTGTCGCCATGAGCCAAATGTCTGGATGTAATGGCACAGATCAATAAAATTAAACATTAAAGTAAATACCACTGCTAACTTCTGTTAGTCTTCTCATCTTTTCCTTCTTTTTTATATTTCTTGTCTTTTAATCTTTAATTTTTGTGCCATGATAACATTCATCACTCACATCAAATGTTAATTGCCTGTTCGTAATGGTAAGGGCTTTAAAATATGGAAGGGAATAATTAGCACATCTTAATGAACAAAAAAATGGGTGAAAAGTAACAACAGCTAATGAGTCATGTTGATGCAGAGAGCTTAGAGGTGGGGGACATGAAAGGGGCTGGTAAATGCCTCAGAAACAGGCCCAGAAGAGCAACATGGCATGCTTTCACACAGCACAAGATCTTCTCAAACGTATGTCACGTTGCTGTGTGTGGCATTGTTTCTTTTTGTCCTTGTCCTTATTCTTTCATTTATGTGTGTGTGTTTAACCTCATGCTTGATGTTATCTTTGTCTTTCTCAGTAGGTATGTTTGTATGTACCTTGTGTGATGCAGTACAAAGTGTTGCAGTTAAAGACCACCCAGGTAGCATGTTTCTGGACATGGTCAGGCAGTAACTGTAATGTTGGTAACCAGCAGTGGTCAAGGCTGTGAGCCTGACTGCCTGTGTGGAGCTAATGTTATCCTGCTGCGTGCGTTTGGTGTCAGGCACATCCTTCTCCATCCACCTCCTCCTCCTCCTCCACTTGTTCTTTTACTGACAACTCCCCTCTTCTCCTCTCATTCTACCTTTTTTAAACCTCTTCAAACACTCACTCGTCTTCCTCTACTACCTTTTTGCAGTCCTCATAGCAGACACAATACACATAACAGTTTGTGCTTAAGCTACAGATAGGCAAAGCAAACTCTTGGTCTCAAACAACAGTTAACACAACAACCAGATTTACTCCTAGTACAACAGAATGCCTCTTTCAAGGGCTCTTTGCAAGAGAAAGATCAACTGTCTACATGTTCTTGAGAAGTCACCAGCCTGGACAGTCTATTGGAAAAATTATTCCATATTACACTCCACTAAAGAGAAGCACAAGCAAGACGTGCTGTGTAGAAAACACTCTAAAATGAAGTACTTTATACAGACTGAGGGGCTAGTATTACTAATTTCATGGAGGACCCTTTACTTATGCTCATTGAGCATAAGGGCACAGCCCTGATGCATCTCACTTTTAGAGGCCCTTGCTTTCATCACAAAGTTAAAGGCAAATGATACCTGAAAATTCCCCTTGATGCATAGTTTTGAGAGAGGGTTGGGAAGGGGTCAAGAGTGTGTATGTGTACGCACTTCTAAATATCCATTTCAAACACTTGAAAAGAGATACAAGTGGAATCCTTTCTTGCAGAGCCCAGTTCACTAGATTCTCCCTTGACCAAGTGTGTCACAGATCTTCCCTGATAGAAAAAAAATCCACATCCACAATTAAACAAAAGTGTCCTACGATCAGACCATCTGTTCCACTGCCCATGAGCCTCTGCTGGCTGTACTTTCCAGACAGAACAGCACCACAGAACAAACATAGCTCCTTCTCAATTCTTCAAGTTTGATCGTATGCAAGATTATGTATCCAAGAGCCTTTTAAAGCAAAAGATGATCTCTGTCTCTAACTTAGTTCCTTCAAATATCCAGTGTAGTGATGGCCACTACTTTCTAGTTGGAGTAGCCAAGAGAGCAAATAGAAACAAAAAAAAGAAAATCGAGTCTGAGGCAAGTGCATTCCCACTCTGACATTAACTGAAGTTTGTACTAGGCGGCTCACAGAATATAGTCCGGGTAACCCCCAAACCTTCCAACATTTGCATTCTCACATGCAGCATCCGACTAATGTCTAGAGGAGTTCACGGCTCCAGTGCATGTCTGAGAGCAGCTCCAGTGAAGTATTTTTTGCCACTCTGTTTTCATTATTGCTGCCTCTTAAAAATGCTCTGGCCTTTTTAATATATAACAGCTTTGACTTAATTAGTTCTGTAAACAAGCCTCCAGTCTGTATGTCACAGACGTTTTGCTAAGTGGGAAGCCCTGTTGGGGGATTGAGTTACTCTGTTATTAGCATGGAGAACACTAAACTTTATTGGAGACCCTACTGGTCATCAAAGTCCTTCTGTTTTGGCTTCAGGGAGACAATGAAGAGCAAACCTCTTGCTAAGGGCTTGTACTGATGATATAAATCATCACATCAGTGGACAGCGTTAACTGTCTAAACAATAAAACCATGGAAACTGTAACTATATACTGTTGTTGGCATGCTACATGTGGCCCTCAGTTGGTTCTAACATTTGGACTGAAGGGAATCTGTCAGAAGTGTGTAGTTGTAAAGGTTTAGAGCAAGGCAGCATTTGGTTTAATCAGGTTTCCCTTTTGAATAGCCATCTATTTTTTTTATCCTTTTTCGTCATTCCTACAAGGAAGGGACAGAGATTTAGTCTTTGTCCTTTAGGATTACAATGTCACTTGTTTTAAGATAGCAGATGTTTTGATTACAGTGTTAGGGGCTTATCCAGAGTTAAAGCTCAAGGCTTTTTGTGTTTTTTCCTCAGCTTGTTTGTATTCCTTCAGTCAATCCTCATCGTTGAAATCGTCTTGGCCGTAATTCAATGCCGGGATGGGATTAAACTCAAGTTGATTTAGTTGAAAATTTGACATGTGACAATTAGACATATATATTAGCAGATAACTGACTTGTCCCACAAGCTCTTATCTCTTTGAGTTTATACGTAGGCACTAAGAGATTACAAAGAAAACAAAAACAAAAATCAAACTGTTTCTGTTTTTTCTTATTTGTCTCGGCACAGCGTCCTTTTCGTGGCTTTCTGTTTCATAATGAGGCCAATTTTCTCCTGCACCAAATTAATAAACGGCCACAACAGATGAGTAATTAAACCTTATCATGTCAGACTGCTGACTGTTGTTTGTGGTTATGTTCCTTCATATTCATTTTCTAGTTATTGTCCATAAGAGTTTAGGGCAATAAGCATGCATAAAATGCACTCATGAGATGGAGACCTCTCTGAAATTCAGTTCTATCCACAGCCACACAATACGCACCATCATCGCACCTCACATGCAGATATTTTTGCACAAAGACGATTGTGTACAGTACATAGACACACAGTGACCCAATGCATTGATACACACATCAAGAGAATAAATGCTGGCTGAAAGGTCAGGGTGAACTTTATCTTCACAAACAGGCTGGAGAAAGCAGAGCTACCCAGATGAAACAGGGGGATACTTTTAATCCAAAACATTTAATTAAAATATTTCATCCATTAAAACATCACAATATCATGACATTGTCATTTGTCATTGGCTGTGGCATTGATGTGTCAGCCCTGAATACACAGTGAAATACAAGATCTGAAAGATAATAAATTTCTATGGAGGCCATTGTCGACAAGAGATTTTTCACACTTCCATTTGAAACCTTAAATGATCTGTTCATCAAGCAGGTCAGGTTCTATTTATCTCACTTTGACCTGTCATTCTCTTTCCATACATGGCCTGGCTTCAAATAACAACCTCACTTTATGCACACATACATTATCTGTGTCTCTACATCCTACCTTTAACCTTGTGTCCACAAAGATACACATGCAAAATGTGTCTCTTCTATTTAAAAAGAAAAACCAAGAGATTCAAAGAGAAAAGGCCAGTACATTGTTGTCGACTGCACACTTCAAAGTCTTAGAGGCTTTCATATGTGTCTTTAATGATGTAAAGAAACAGTGGGGGATGAGTACATTCAGTAGTTGGATGCTAAAGGTCCTGAGATTAAAGAGTAATTTACATCACACCAGCATTTAGTTGCCCACATTTTAAAGCAGATCAGTGGTCATCACTAACAAAGCTCTCTCTCTACTTCAGTGCATGTGTGACGCACAGTGTTATACCCTCCGTAAAATGACTGTTCAACAAATATTTTTTGAAAACTACAGAAATATTAAAGCATGCACTTTGAGTTACTATTTACACAGTTTAAACTAAATGGAGCACAGGTGCGTAGATGCTGATTTTAAATATAGACAACATTTTTTTACTGTTTACTTTCAGTTAGTGCATTTTTAAGAGAGGAAAAAATCAGTATAGCAACTTTAGTTTTAGTTTTAGTCAGTTCCACATGGATTTCCTATTTTCCTCTGTTACAAAGAAACCAGAGAATTCACAGTTGGAGCTGTGTAAAAGTGTTGTCTATATGTCCTAGCTGTAGAGTCTTCCCAGTAAAACACTGCTTTTGTTACACACTCATACAGTTAATGATGATGTTGATTGCTCTTACTTTAGTTTACTCCAAATTTTCTAAATCAATTGATAAATTGCAATAGTTAATTGCCTTTTAATTGCACCATAAAAAAACACCACAGTCTAGTAATTTTGGCAGATATCTCATTAAACATTTGTATGAGCTTTGCCTTTTTTTTTTATATTTTTCACACTGCGTGCTGTGGAGATGTGGACGAGAGTGGTCAAGCTAGATGTCATGCCTCACATGTAGTTTGACCTATTGCTATCATGAAGTCATTCTACAGATTTTTAGTAAAATCCACCTCCTGCTTTAGCTTTACCACTCAAGGACTTTCTATGTTGTGATGCCTTTCCAGTGTGATTCAGCTGTATGCTCGGGGTCACGCTCCTGCTGAAGTATAAATTATCAAGCAAGTGTAAGGTCTTTGTCACTGAGAAGCAGTTTCCCCCTAATAATTGGCCTGTATTAGCTGTTTTCTCCATCCTCCCAAGTCCCACACAGTCTGAGAATTCTAGTGTACTATTATACTTTGCAGTAGGGACTGTTACCATTTCTACATTAAAGCTTTTTATTACAGCTGAAGCATTAAATATTTGTTCAGTTATCTAACCGAATCTCCCAGCATGAACAAAGACAGATTCTGTCAAATTGGTCTGGTCCCTATGATAAATTGTCCTTTTGTAGTACTGGTTTCTTTAATATTAAAAAACGGAATATGCATGTCATCCAATCCAATGCAGCAATTTAATGCACTGACTCTGTTTGGCTCCCAATTTAGAAAAGCAAAGACTACAAAAACTACAACATTATGGTAAATATTTTAAATCAATCAGATGAGTTTAAATAAACACAGGGCTGTATGGTAATTGCACCAAGATAATAGCGCTAATTTGTGTATTCTCAGATGCTTTGTTGTCTCCCCGGCACAAACGATTTTCTCAGTGTGAGACTCTTATTAATGCACTGGCAAAAAAAAAGAACAAAAATAGACATTGTTAAAGAGAATGTGTAAGTCCCCCAATTAGCACAGCTAGATTGGAACCGTTAGCATGATAATAAGAGAATAATAGAGTAGGGAAATGATAATGTGTGTGCATTTAAGAGTGTGCTGCTGTGTGCACACGCATGTCTGTGTAGATGCCGTGCTGCCAGTTCTTCCCCTTGTGTTGAACAGTTCCCTGTTAGTCTCCTAGTAGGATTATGTTGGGGCATTAACAGCCTTGTCTGACGGGCTTGGCTCTAACCCAGGGAGGCTCAGTCCAACATGCTCATCCTCCATTTAGGGGAGACTGTTAGCTGATGAAGATGTGCACATGCAAGACTGAAGATAAAAGAAAGCAGCGACCCGACTCATTAGCCCCTGTGATTTAATATATTGACACTTGGATACAAATAATTCCATTTAGTAGAGTCTATTGGGGGAGGGAGGGATCAATTCAATTAGTTATGAAATGTGACTTCTTGTCAGGAAGCAGAAGAAATGCTGACGTTACACAAAGTTGTGTGCAATTTAAACAATAAAGCCATTGCTGCCCGTTAAAACTTTATGATGCACAAAAAGGTGTGAGAGACACGGCCTCTACAATGGCACTGATGATTTACAAATTAAGCTAAGTGGACAGTATGTACAGTACAGTAATGCCATTTGTGGGTTAAAACCAATTATTGCTTTAGGAATATAAATAGTAGGCGCTGTTTGAACATTGTAGGTTATGTGGGTTTTGCTTCATAAAGGCTTGATGCCACCACTTTCTTCTGGATGTCATGCCCCATTTATTTACTTAATGCAAGTGTGAAGCTGTCAGGTAAGACACATTGGAAGAGTAACTGAACTGTGTAATTATAAACTAAAAAGATGTGCAGATTGTGTGAAAACAGTATTCAGAATAACAAAAGATCCATCCTTCTTCAAGTATAACATCCAAACACTTTTGAGTCTTTTTAGACGCAGTCAGATGAAACCTGTTTGCTTGTAATGTGTCTTTGCCAACGAGCCAGAAATGTAGACAAACATAGATTAATTATTGCTGTAAATTACACCATAAAGCCATGTCTTTGTGTAATTGGCCTTTGTATTCAGACACCTCAGCGGTTTAAGCAGCAATAATTAAGAGGCTCCCTACGAGACGTACCACATGAACAACTGTAATGTGTGAAATCACACCTGAGCGCCTACTTAAAATTAGTCACCTGAGGGGTTTGTAAAGCAGCCGTGGGACGGGTTAATTTGACAGCCTTCTATCGGCCCACACGAGTGACAAGAACTATCAAACCAAGAGAGAAGATGAGAATGTCAATTTACCTTTTAAATGAACTGTGGTGCGAAATAATACTGATAACTGAACATCTATTCTTTACATACATATATGATGAATTAAGTATTTTTAATTTCAATCACAATAAAGCATCTGATTGGAGCTACACAAACCTTCTCTGGATGCAGACAGGGCATATACACATAACAACCATTGTATCAGTTGAGGCTGAACACATCCTCCAGTGTGATATTGATTTAGTTTCTTCTCTCTCTCTCTGCGTGGACTGTGTTTTCTTTGCTAATGTTGTGCAAACTGTTGTGTCTTTATATTAGCTTTGTGCGGCCATCATCCTCAGCAGTAGGCACGCTCACTGGGAGAAGGAACTGCATTAATAGGCTCTACTGTGTACAGGCAGCCGGCAGGGAGAAAAGGTTGTGTGTTTTCTTTGGGCTGGGGTGGCAAAGCAAAGCATTCAGCCCATGGCCAAGGCAAAAAAAGGAGCTTTTTGTTTTGGGGCAAAGGAGATTCGAAGCATTCCTGAACAAAACACAATGAATGACCAATTTTGTCCCGTACACAGAAACACAACTGTAGAACTTGCATACCTCAGTAACCTAAATTACATTTAAAAAAAATATTTTAATCATTTCCTTACTTTCATTGCCATTTTTTTGAAAATAATACAATTTTAGGAGCATTTTTCAAACATGTCATCATAAACCCTCTCATTTGAAACAGTATTTTTTTCTTAATCATCCTCAGATGATGCTATTTTAGCATGCCCTAAAGTCTCAACATGCTTGTGTCTCTAATAAAGTTGCTCCTACTGACAGACCCACTCTTTACTGAACAACAGAATGGGCTCTGTTGTTTTCTGCTGCTCCAGCAGCTGGGAGCTAATAATGAAGACAGAGCCTTAGTCTGTGATTGGAGGACAGGACATAGGGGGAAACCCAGACATAGTGTGGACAGTACTGTCATACAAATTGGGGGCAATATACTATTTAACTGTCATATAAAATGTGTTTCTAATTCACATTGTAAATGCAACAATATGCTTTCTCTCAATATTTTTAAATAAATGTTCGATTAAATAACACATGAAAGAAACACAGAGATAGTGTCTCGAAAATAATTAGAATTATTTTAGAAAACAGTGAACAGAGCATTTTTGATTCTCTGCTTGAAGATGTAATATTTCAAACCTTTCCAGCTACATTATTTTATAAGCCTCACAGACTTAAATTCCTGTATTTCCTATCCCTCTGCACTGCTCACAGCTCATCGCATGGATGTAGCTGGCTATTTGACTCGCCCATGTCCAATGTACTTTAGAACCTATTTCACCCCTATCCAATGAGGGTCAGAGGCATT
>OMLM01008680.1:107042-133162 GCA_900302695.1 Helostoma temminkii
ACTGCTCCTGTGCTTCCGTGCAGAGCTGGAGATGCCAGCCAGCCTACATAAAGCAGTGAATCAGAGCCAGCAGCTTGAGGGCTGAACACACACAGACACACACACACACACACACACACACACACACACACACACACACACACACAGTACGGTATATGGCTGAATAGGATGCCCTCCAATTAAAATATCTATTCCTGTCAGCTGCATGGCAAGGTATAATTTTCACCAATTTACGTAGTTTAGATTGTGAAATATATGAACCTTAAAAATTTATCTTATTGGAAGAATTAATTCCCACAATGCTGTCGAGGTAATGTGATCAGCCATCCAGTCAGAGAGGCCAGCCGCTCCGTCAGTCTTAATGTTGGCCACGCAGCCTCTTCACAATCTCCTCTGTCATAACAGTCTGCGATCCTCCGCTCACTCCCCACCCTTTCTCTCTAAGAGACGAAATCCCAACAAGGTAACAAAGGCTTAGAGCTGATGGATGTAAATGAATCTTCCAGGATGCGTTTGAGTGTTGGAGACTGTAATTTGCTTGTCAATACAGGGTGGTAGCATCACTCTGGTGGCTGGCAGTCTGCAAGTGGCTGTCAGCAGGCATTGCTGTACCACAGGGCAATTTCACTCAATGTTTTCCTGACAGATTAGCTCTCGTCCTCAAGTCACAGGAGAGGAGGTGGGTAAACTATCCCAGCGCGACATGCCCCTCTTCATTAGCACCCACACAGTGCCGGGATGAGCCCAGGACCTGCAGGAAACAATGGCTCCATCCCAGCCTGTCCCTCCATGATTACAACTGACACCTCTCACCTAACAGAGGAAATTGTGCTTAGATTGTACCCAATCTGTCTGGACGCCTACTATATTCAATTGAGTGAAGAGACAAGGAGATGAGAATTTCCCTAATTCCACAAAAGAATTTTCTGTTTGGGATAGCACTTAATTTGCTGCTTGTACACTATAGCTTCCATCAGTTGACAAGTGAAAAAACAATTTAAGAAAGGACACCATGAACTTGTAAGTAAATGTAAATGTAAGGCCCTTGTCCTTTTTACAGAACCAGTAAACATAAGGAGCACCACTGACAAAGTCCTGTTTTCATTATTGGAAGCACACATCAGGATTTAAGCCATTTTAAGGGATGTCTTGTTGGATAAAACAGAACATCTGAGTTCTCTATATTCACCATCACTGTTAGGACTGAATTAATAGAAATCCTGCTTTCACAGAGTCAAAGCACAATTTTCTTTCATCGTTTGCTGCCTCTGTGTCACTGTCTTGTTTTTCCAGTTTCCCATCCACATCTCCAGGCTCCTTAAGTGTCTTAGTTTATGAATTTCCCTCTTATGCCCCCCGTCCGCTTCTTTTTCTCCTTCTGTCAGTGTGTTTGGACTCTCTTCTCTAAATTTTCTAAGGCAATCACACCTTTACACACCGATAGTCCAGTTGTTTAAGTTAAAGCTTAATTCCACAATTGCCATCCTTTATTGCTATGACACCTCTTTAGGTCTACGATAAGTCTGGTCCAAGCCTCAACTTACACTCTTGCTGCAGAGATGAAAAGCAGCCCACATGATCAGTGACAACCCAGACTAGATTTCATGCAAACACATCTGAACAAGTGCTTAGAGGCCTAAGACAAGTGGAGTGATAAGAAATAGAGTTACAGTTGAGGACAAGTGTAATGGAAGAAAGCAGGAGAGCAGCAAACCACACATGATCTTTGCTGATGTAAAGATGTAGTACAGATGTGAAGAAACAGTTTCTATCATTAACAAGTGAAGCACTTTTGACTTTGAAAGAGAGAGAGGGAGAGAGGAGGAGGGGAGAAAAGAGAGAACAGACATACTGTAGAGAGCAGCTGTTTCTGTGTTTATGAGCAGAGAGGCTTGGTCTTTGAAGGTAACCCAGAGCAGTGCAGCGATGCTAGCTGTGTGTGGAAGACTGGCTAATAGGGCAGCTAGGTGAGCAGCTGGATAGAGGCAGTGGTGAACAGAGGGACAGATGGACAGATAGAGTGGATAATACAGTGAGCAGCACTGAATGGGAGGGCTGGCTCTGGGGCCCCTGGGCCTGGAGAAATCCATATACACACTTACACAAGATGGGCTGTGTTTGTGTATGTGCCAGAAAGAAAAAGAGAAATACAGAGTGAAATAGATATAGTGTAGTTGTAAGATAGAGATAGACAAGATGAGGAAGGAGGGGTCAGAGCAGAGCAGGTTGGGTGCCAGCAGATGAGACAGATGTTGGGACATACTGGAAAGCATCGGCACAGTGCACCAGGACGCCTTCTTCCACTCCTGACATCTGGGCTTAGCCTGGGTCAGCCTGCCTGGTCGCCCTGGGCAATGAGCCTGTACAAGCCTTGTGGCAAACAGGGCTGGCGCTGTGCTGCCTTTTAAATGGTGTGGTGCAGTGAAGCACAGTTAATGTCCTCATATCCAGCTCAGTGCTCAGCATCCAGGCCAGGCAAAGGTGAATGATACACAGACAAACACACACAAAGAGACATACAATTGTTTTTACCTCTTGTTAATATAGATTTTAAGCCATTTTTGTTTTTAATTTTGCAGGCCACAGTTGTAAATGTGAACTCCACCATAACTGATGGCAACAACAAATCTGACAAATATCTGCCAGTGATCTTCCAGCAAATATTGACATTCTGTCAATTTGAAAAACTAGAAGCATCTTGTTTTTTCTACAAAAAGCTTTTGTTCTTCTTTAAACAAGGTCCACAGGGCAGTGTTTTCAGAAAGGGAATAAAACATAGATTAAATAAAAATGTATGTTTTTCTTGTAATAGATATATAGTACATTGAGTCATAGTCAGAACTTTGTTGTTTTACCAAACAGAGGCTCCCCATCTTAATTGCACATCATACTTCTGACATGTCTAACATCATCAGCAGAGTGTGTAATCTCGATTTAATGTTGCAGGCAGAAAAGTGAACCTCCCCATTTAACCTCTGCTGCCTCCAGAGGGCTTGTTTTTAATTACCAGAGGCTAACAGGCTGACCTTGGGCGTGCTGTACTCACTTTGAATCCATGCTTGCTGAGATCTGCTCTGCTCTACTGGGAAACAGGGAATGATGGGGTCACGAGAAAGACCTTTGATTTTGTGTTTGCGTGTCTCCCTATTTATGTGTATTATTTCATTATAAAATAGTCTTAATTTCATGAAAAAGGCATATCCTTTCAAACTGTATTGCAATGCCAGCCATTTGTAACTTTTAATACTAGAAAGTGGTGTGAAGTTGTTCTTGCCTTTAAACTTAAAGAACATACATGGTCAGTAGAGCTGTACTGTACTAAGAGCACGTACAGTACACTTCTGTTAACATTACATTAGCTATTTTTTAATTTTGCTATTTTCTACCACTGCACCACCTGTACCTTAGTGTGCTGCTCTAAGGCTTTTTGTGAACAGAAGTGTCCTAGAAGATAACATTAAGAAACACAACTACTGGTGTTAAAAGTAAAGAGGGGGGGAGGGTAAGGGAAAGAAAACAGAAGGGGCCTGAATGCCACTCAGGCTTCCACCTACGGCTCTAATACCCCAGAGCTGGAGCATTGACTTTCAGCTTGACCCTCATTACCATGAACCTTTTGCTGCCCCCACCTGGCAAATAGATATGAAGAAGGAGTTATTAGATGTGAGAGAGTCAACTGGGGGAAGCAGGCAGATGTCTTCTGCTCAGGGAGACCTGCCTTGGCAGGATGCATCATCCCTCAGCCTTTGAACCACAATTCCTGTTATACTGACAACTTCTGTGATGCTTCATGAGGTTGTTGTTAAGAACTTTGAGCAGTGTATGGTTGTGATGACCTTTCATCTGTCATTCCCCCTGACTATATTTATTGTTCTTTGGCTCTTGGCGGCAGACTGCTCCTAGTTACAAGGATAACCACTGCTTCTCACCCCATGGCACTGACCTGTTAATCAGTGCTGTAAAGGGGCATCCTGGCTGCCTCTAATTTGAGGCAAAGTCTAATTATTCTCTTTTTCCGGGACAATAAAGTTCTTCCCACTCAAGGTCAGAGGCATGCCCAACGACAGGCCTGTTAGCAAACATCTGTCCAACAGACATAGTTTCTCCTCCTCTATTGAGACTTGCAAGTAGCCTGGAGTGACAGGCAATGAATGAAGTATCCCTCTCTCTCTTACTCTGTCACTGTTTTCTCCCCCCTCCACACACACACACACACACACACACTGAGTACCTTTACCGCTGACATTAACTAAGTCTAGCTCAGATGAGAGGAAAATAGAGTTGGGCTTGTCTGTGTCCTTTCCTGATGGAGACAAAAGGCTGTTTGTGAGGGAGGTGGGGGCAGTGCTATCATTGTGGGAACATAATCAGTCTGTCATTTCCGCTGCCCATGTGCTGTTGTTATCCCCAGGTCCCCTGGAAGAATGGACCTTTTGTACTGCCGCTTATGTGGCAGCGATAAAGTTTCTTACAGAAGCACATATGTGTTTATATCTGGAGATATGTGCATGGACATAAAGTGCTTTGTTTGGCTTTAGTCTGCACCTACACTGCAGATGAAGGTGAGGCTAGCGGGGTCGAGCCACTTTTCCTATACACACAAATGCGGTCTGTTTTTTGCCAGTCGAACCAGGAAATGAGACAGGGTTTGCTGATTGGCCAGAGGAAGAGAAATTAGATTCTGCCTGACAGCACCATCTGACTGAATAACACAACAAACTATAAGGTTTACCTTGTCTGAAGATTGTAGGCCAGTGGGGGAGTTAAGGGCTACTATCTGTCTGATGAAGTGAGGCTGCATGGAGTTATACCCTTTTTCAGACAGTAGCTCTAGTTGACAGATCCCTGCCATTTGCAGCAGGAGACAAAAGCCAATTTCATCACTTACCTGGTGTCCAATCAATACAGACCTGGGGCTAAAATAAGTCTCAGCAGTGTCAGAGTGCTGGGCCCTGTGAGCACAGAAAAACAAGCTAAAAAAATCATTATATCAGTCTTGTATTAGTTGCCGTTAATGATGTTCAAAAATAGACATACAGCTTCATGTCAACACATTAAACTGCAGATTTATCAGGATGAAATCTGAATTACTATGTTTAAAATCTGCTCAAACAGTCAATCAACAGACTGTGGCTCACCAAATTTTTATTTTTCTAAAATACCCCCATATCAGTGTTTTAACCACACTTTCTACTATATGTCACACAATCAGTGGTGGACTGTACTACACACACAACTGTTACTAAGAACTTCACCAGTAATTTGAACCACCCTCTTGTGTGGTAATGTCACCAACAGTTGAACAACTTACTGATTTAACGCCAAGGAAAATAACGACATCAATGTTCTTTATGCAGGTTTCTAAGTCTTAATAATGTTTGTATTTAGCATATTCTGTGATGGCAGTCCAACTGAGGTTAGGTTTCTAACATTATGGAGTAAGATTGTCTCACGTGTTGGTGCGGAGACAAATGACAGGCCAGAAACTTCAATACAAAGCTGTGTAGATCTAGAAAAATGAGAAATCTTTGCTAACACACTTGCATCCAGTCGGCAAACTTTTCTCTGTGATGAGTGGAAAATAGGGGCTCCAAGTATTTTGAATGAAAGCCATCTCTGTGTGGTTTTTAAGACTGCTGTCTCTCTCTGGGTTCAGTCTTTGAAATACAGTTAAGACCTTTGATGGAGGTTCTCTGCCAGCTTCATGGAAAGAGAGGAAAGACGTAAAAGAGAGAGAGGGAGATGAAGATGAAGGCAGACACAGAAGCAGAAGGTTCTAGGGAGAGGAAAAGACAGAATATAAAACTTTGAATGTTTGCTGGATTTGGATGTTAACGCCTTGTGGGTTTCTCCACCTCCCTACAGCAACTGTATGCTGCCCAGCTTGCCAGCATGCAGGTCTCTCCTGGAGCCAAGATCCCCCCACTCCCCCAGCCCCTCAATGCTAGTGGGCCCATTTCTCCCTCCTCTCTGAAGAATGACAAGAGTTCTTCCAGCCCCATCGCTCAAGTCAAGGTACAACCCTCAACTCCTTCAACCTGCCCACCCACCAGCACAGTCCTTGAGTGGTACTTGACCTAGACTAGCCAAGCAGGGCTTGTCTGAATAAACTAGCATCTACACTGTTCACTACTTTAGTGTTACATGACTAGTGCAAAATCCAACCTATAACAGGCCATCAATCTTTTGGGTTTTAACAAGGGCCTCTCTCTCTTAACCAGAGCTCTGTGGACGTTGCTATGGCTATGGCTGCTCCAAGCCAGTAATTTGTGGAACACATGGTTTCTAATATTTTTTTCACAACAAACTGTTTAGTTTTTTTGGTAACTGAAATAGAATAAAACCACTACAAAAGTGCTACACAAATGCTAACAAAAGTGAAGCAAAAAGTAGGACTGATGACTTTTTTATGCCTTATAAACAAACAAAAAGCTGATGTCTATTTTCTGCTGCTGTATGGCATGCCTCCATTAGACCTCCATGCAGAGGAAAGGCCATATACATCATCTTCACTCACTAAGACCATAATCACAAACATATGCCCATTTGGAGTGGTTAACTTAATAATATCACAATGGAGAAAGGCAATAAATCAAGTCTTGAAATGGTAGGAAGGCACTCTGGTTCTCCTTACACACACACACACACACACACACACACACACACACACACACACACACACACACAATCCTTCAGGTCTGCTTCCTGGGATTTCCACTGAAAGGCTGCCATCACACTGACTCAACAGCATCATTTCATCACATGAGGGCAATTCTCCATTTATCAGGTTAGATGGATGACAATTATCCCAATATTAATACAGCACCGACCCTGGTCAAAATATTACAGACATTGCCAAACATTACAAAATTAAGGCGTTTAAATGAAATTAATCATACACAAATGGAAAGCAAACATACACTGGCATCCTGCCATCTGCATCCGCAGTCCGATGGAATCAGATTGCCTTTAGTTTTGTTTGTCTGCTTTCAGCTTCACTGCATGACAAACTGTTATTGGCACAGCAATAACAAGGCCTTGGGGCAGTCTATGCTTGAGCCATATGTTTAGACAAGGAGACACTGGGGCTTTGAAAAATACTGTTAACGACAGCATAAGTCCTAATCTGATTTAAAAGACTGCTATATACACAGTGAGATTTATACTGTGCAAAGTGGAATTTCGATGCAAATGTTCAAGTTCATTTTATTCTGCATTTATTGTATTGCGTGTACTGTATTATATGTCTTAGCTTACAGGAAACAAAGTCATTTTGGAATTTATTTATATTTAAGGAATATTATATTTTAATAATAGGAAAATCTGCCTGATTCAATAGTTCAACTATTACCACATTTGCAAATAGCCAAAAATTGCTCATATTAACACTGGATCAGTGTGTATTTATTCTACTCGAAAGAGTATTTTATCATCATATTATTTTAAGCAAATTAACAACCTCTGAAAGTTCCTCTGCCTCCCATTGTTTATCGGCAGGTAGCCATAGATAAAATGTTTGGTCCCAGGGGACAAACTGCTGAGGATGGCACCTTGGAGATTAGCACTCTTCATCAACATCAGTAACCTAGGACTGTAACCAGCCTAGAAATTGTAGCACCAAACATGCATCCTCCTCTGACCTCATCTCAAAACTACACTATTGAGGTTTTCTTTTTTGAATCATATTTTTTAGGAATAGGCATATCAAAGCATATGATAAACCCAAGTATGCACAAATGAGGAATGAAATTAGAAAACAAGTTAATGAAGTAGATAATGTAAGTCGACATCTGATGAATGGAACAGCTGTCTTTGATCACTGGCACCGCCGTTATCTGGTCATTATTTATTCTTCGAACCAGAGTGCAGACACAGAAAGCAGGAGGAGGAGAGGGAGAACAGATGAAGATGTACAGAGAGACAGAATCTGCTTTAATTAGTGTGAACAAAGGCGCTGGGCAACTGTGAGGAAGATCGCAGTGGTGCGGCTCCTAAAGAAGGATGGATGAGGAGAGGAGAGAAGAGGGAAAAAAGCAAAGAGACAGAAGAACCAAGGAGGTGGTTTGGGTCAGGATAGAGATCCTGTAATTAACTAGGAACAGAGAAGAACTGTGTTGTGTGGGAATCCAGTGCTCCTGCAAAATGGAAGGGGGGAGGCCATCTATTCATGTCTGTCTTCTCTCATACTCCTATCTCTGCTGCCGTAGGAGGAAGGAACACAGCCGCTTAACCTGTCTGCTCGGCCAAAGACGACAGAACTGGTCAAATCCCCCACATCCCCAACACAAAACCTATTCCCAGGCAGTAAAAGCAGCCCTAACAGTCTTGCTGGCAAGGGCGGTATCCCCAGCCCACTTGGAGGAGGCCTAGCCCGCGGCTCATCTCTGGGTAAGACCTCAAAGTGTCTCCACTTCACAAACAAGATCTTACACATACAGTACAGTACACATATTTGTTTAAACACACATTCTTAGTACAAACTCAAATCCAGGGAAAAACACAATATTTTATGAGCTTTTGGCACTCTGGTTCTTAATATTTCATATAAATTGTGTGAGTTCTCGCAGACTATATATGTGTGTGTGTATGTGTGTGCCCATAGATATTCTGTCCAGCCTAAACTCTACCGCACTGTTCGGGGATCAGGACACAGTGATGAAGGCCATCCAGGAGGCTCGGAAAATGAGGGAGCAGATCCAGAGGGAACAGCTGCAACATCACCAGCAGGGCATGGAGGCAAAGCTGTCCGCCCTCAGCGCAGTGGGCCTTAACAACTGCAGAGCTGACAAGGTTAGGACTACTGTCATATTGCATGCTGCTGTTTAACCCCCTTCTTCCATAAAACAAAAAACGAGCAGTTTACCAAAAAAAGAGTCTTGCAGGCCTTCCTTCAAGTAGTTAAGGAAAGAAACTATAAAAGAAAGTGGAACATGGTGATTTTGATATAGCAGTAATTCTTAAAACTAATAAGACAAATTTCTTTAATCCATGTCCAGGATGGCGATATTGATAAGAGCTGGCATAGTTCAGTGTGTACATGTGTTTACTCAAATTAGTATGAATATGTTTGTGTGTGCGTGTTAAGAGGGCCCAACGTTGTTGATGTTGGTGTGAGGGCCATGACAGGCCATGGCAGTGCCCGGTGTGGGTTAAGAAGACTCTGAAGTTTCTGCCCAATTAAAGCAGACTTACAGGCCTCTCCGTCCCCTGATGCAGGATGGGGCTGCTTTGTACCAGGAGCACACACTCCCAGGGATTGCCTTTAAAAATATCTTCAATCGATGAGTCAATCAAGGAGAGAAAAAAGCTGTCCTCCTCTCTTCAGCTTGATGCCATGTTGCCAGTTGGCTGTGAGGAGCAGACAGGAACTGGGAGCGATGCTCATTAATATTTCAGCACCTGACACTTTCAACCAACAGCCTCAACTAGGTCAATGTATATGTAAAACAGTCAATGAATATCTATTTTGATTTCCCTCTAATTTGGTATTTGGAAGAGATCACTGTCTATGCAGGTAGCAATCAACTATGCTCTTACTGAAGTGAAGAAATACATCAGCGCAACCCACAGAAGGGAGAGCTCTCCTGCACTTATCCCTTAGTAACCAGTACAAAAAGATCTTAACAATAATGAAACCATTATAAATGTATAGCATTGTTATACTCACAAAAGAATACCAAGGCACAACTTCTTCCTGAATTTCATCATTCACAAAATCCAGCTCTAAGCTTTTTCCCCCACGTCTTTGGCTTTCTTTGAGGACACACAAGTCTCCACCTCCCAACTAATGCCTGTAAAGAACCACTTTCAACAGGCAGCACACACCTACAAACTATGTTGCCCTTAGTAGGTAGAGCTTCTTTTGAAGGATCTATTTCTGTTTTCTCTGAATTTTGGACATGTCTGTTCAACCTATGTTAAACCAATCATCTCAGAGGAGAAGGATGTTTTTTTTGGTGTTTTTCTTTTTGTTCTGAAAGGGGTCATCTGCCTGAAATAGTCAGTCACTCATCACTTGTAATCTATCTTTTGTCTGAGTTTGCCACCAGAGCGTAGCATGTTTTTAAAAAAGGGATAAAGAAACTATGTTTCTTCAGCTATTAACTGAAATATCATCATAGAAAGGACTTTACTAGTGGGATAGCATTACCGAAACAAAAAGCAAACACCAGATAACAACTGACACTGTGAAGGTAATATATTTCCATTTTAAATTGCATCATTTATATCGTCTTGATTATGTCTTGTTGAATAACACTAACTGAGCTCATGTTTGACTCACTGGCTCATGCAAATCACAGTGAGATATTGTCACCTCTAAGTTTCAGTGACACTGGTCCTATTAGGATGCTGTGAAATTAGAAGCATGCGTTAGCAAGTCAGCCAAAAGAATTGCCCCATCATCTACATCCTTTGGCTGCAATAAAGAACAGTGGGTTATAATTCAGCGGTGAAATGAGAGAGAAGGAGACTCTTTTGCTGATACAAGCTAACGGACTAGAAAGGTTTGAACGCCCCAGATAAAAGCTTTCACTTTGGTCAGTTTCAGAATATTAATATTTCAAGAAAGCGCCTCACCTGACATAAATATAGTGTGGTATTTAATAGCTCCCCTCCCAGTCTCTTGTTTGGAAGTTTATCATAGTGAGAGCTTACATGAAGAAGATTCTGGAAAGGTAGCATAAATGGGATTAAGGAGAGGTTAAGATCATCCAGTGTAGCTGTTAAAGGGGGATATTAAATATTGATTTATCCCACTGTAATGACCGGGCAGAGGAGTGGGTCTAAGTGCTGCTAACAGATGGATCAATTCATCTTTTCATACAAAGTGTGTCCGAACAGTACAATGCATTCCTCCCTAACCTTAATCACTATGGCTCTCATGTTCCCCCCACCCACTCTTCCTCCCTCCATGGCCATTGAGCTAGGAGAAGATGATGTAGATCAGCCTTTAACCTGAGGACGTGTAAAAATATTCATGCTTTATAAGAGTGAATTTTCTTGCTTTTTATATTTGCCTGTTTTTACTAGATCCCATCAGTACAATAAAACCTTTTACAATCCTTCTACAATTTTCCTTTGTGAAATATTTATCTAAAGGTATTATTGTCTGCAGAGGGCAATTACTTTGTTCCATTATTTACCATCTCCTCCTCACTGGGTGGAAGCTTTTACCTAGAATGCACCAGTATGCCTACAGTCAAATACAGTACATCTGAATCCATTTGTAACCATTTGAATTGTTTCCCTCTATTATGCACTGGAGCTATAAGGGGGATGCTGTATTTCATGGTCAAGGGGGAATAAATACCAAGCATCTGTATCTGTATGTTTTCACTTTGATGGTGTGTACACCAGACTCAACCATGTTGCTGCAATGTCAACAGCATTTATTTATGCTTGCTTAGTAAACTATAGTATTTTATTAAATTCTAAAAAGTTGAGCTTACTAGAAACACATTTTCAACAAATGTAAACATGCATTTTAATAGTATTTTCATCTAAACAACAACAAATAAATGGTAGATAATTACCAAATAATTGCCCATGTGGTTGGACATATAATTTAGAATATATAAAAAGCAAACAACAAAAGCCAGTATAAATTTAAGCTGCATTTACGTGTATTCGTCTGTCCTGTCACTAAAAACTAGTCAAGTGTAGCCAAATGGCTGCATTGCCAGCATATATTATAGGTGCGACTAGAAGGTACTACTAGACTGTGCTGCAGACATGAATAGTGTAATTGTCTGTAAATAGTGAATTGCATTCTGTAAATATAATTTACTGTTACATGGAAATTGCAAAAAAGTGTTAGTTCAATTTTCTATGTCAGCAGCTGTTTCCTATGTCACAAAACAAAACTATCTTTTTTCTTTTCATAGTTCACACTTTCAAACTCCACATGTGGTTTGACTCAGGTGCTCTCCAGTGTGACTGGCTAGAGAAGGCACAACAGAAATGAAACTCAGCCACTGGTCAAACAGATAGATGTAAAATCATATTTTGGGCCAGTGATGACCTTGTTTGAACCTGTGCACTAAATAGCAGATCTCTACACTGATGTATCAGTTTCCCTTACTTTAGTTCTGATAAATGTTATTTATGCAACATCCTGGAGGTTCTGGCAGATAAAATATATTCCTCTGCTGACATGTCCCTAACTGGAATCAAAAGGTGAAAGGCCAGTGTATTAACCTATTGAACTGCCCTTTTCTGCCCCACAACACCACCTCTCCTTAGTATTGATGACTTCAATTGTCCATTTCCCATATCCCAAAGCTCAGCCTGTAAATATTCAAATGGAGCTTACGCTGGTGCTCCACAAAATCCGGACTCCTAAACTATTGGTTATAGTGGTTATACTGTTCTCTCCTGTGTGTGTGTGTGTGCATGTGTGTGTGATGCCAGGGTTCTATTCAGGCAAAGCCCTCACAAAGACTTTGAATATAATCTTGTCTGGTCTGCAGCCCTGGAAGCAATTTTCTGCTCCTTTTCGACTGCTGTCTTGGAAATTGCAAAGCAAGGCGTTTTGGCTGCAATGTAAATCCTTGGCATACAAGGCTTTGCCCATCCAAATTAGATTATGCTCAGCTCCCAGACACTGACTGTAGCCAGCAAGTGCTATTGTGAAGATTGCTTACATTAATGCTTTGTCCAATTGTTCACGTTTGCCAAAAGTATAAAAATAATGTATGACTCTGGATAATATGTGCCTGTGTATGTGTGTGTCTGTGGGCTGCTGTCCCAGGTCAGGTCTTTTGCTCTGCCTGTCTTGCCTCTTCCCCAGAAAGACATCAAGACTGCATCTTGGTAGGGTCATTTGGCGGAGGTAGCTCCATTATTTTCTACAGTTGTCATTTTACATGGTGAATTTCTGGCCTGCTACTGTTGCTCAGAAATGCTGCTGGCCGTGGTGGCTAAGACCTGTGATGCAGTACTCACCACTAGGCACATACAACAAAGGAAGAGGAAAAGAATAGGCCACAAAGGACCATTTATAGTCTACAGCATTGTTGAACTGGGAACATAATGGCTCCAGTGTCCAACAAGTCTTGAGGTTTTGTCCATATGGGAAAGGGGTTTTGGTAATGCTGCAGTTTCTAATATCCTGCTGTTTGCAACCTGGAGGGTTTGATAAGGTTGGAGGTTTTAGTCCAACTTCACATTCCCTGGAGGACCCAGAGAACAGTTCTGGATCACTGAGGATTGGAAACCCGGAAAAGTACACGATGTCAACACAAATGATCTCAGCAGTGTGGAGAAGACTGATTCAGAAGTGTGACACAGTGTTGTGATGGTTATTACAGTATTACATTTTCAGCACTTCTGAGTCTACTTTAGACAACACACTATTCAAACATTGTTTATTCATGAAAAAATGTATAATGTATTCACAATATTGCAAAATGTTCCAAAGTTGATTTCCTGTTTAGACTAAATGCACATTTTAAATTTCCACAGCAGGGTCAAATGTGTGACTTGAGATCCCTGCTATAAAAATAACTAATCATGAATAATGATATAATTTCAATAAAAACAAACAATAAACAATGAATTGGCTCAATGCCCAGATTTGGGTTCACTTTTGCTTAAGTTTAATCTCCTTAATTTAATTAAACGTGATTATTCCCCTTGTTTTAACCAAATGAGGTGATGCCTTGGCAACACAAATGGGACTAGAATAGCTGGCCATCTCTGCTGTGTGATGTTGAGGACGACTACAACAGAACAGACGCCAGCCTTTTGTGGCTGCTACTGTTGATTTTGCTGCTGCCTACATTAGCCTTAGCTCCGGAGAGCTCCGGGTAAAAAGAGAGCAGCAGCCTGCATGAAAGGAACTGTGGGTTTACCGCATGGCTGGATGTACTTAACATTTAAATGGTTCAAAACTAGCAAAAACTACTGGAAAGCTGCAAAGTTATAAATAGCATTGCAGCTGGTTACAATAAAAATACAAAACAGATGAGGTGCTGAGTGGTGAGGAGCTGTAGCCATGTCAAAGTGCAGTCTTTGTCTCCATCAGGATTGAGGCAGACTGTTGAGGGATTTAGTCTGGTACCCTCAGAAAGAAGACTCAGACCACTACAGACCCCAGTGATGACTGACACTTGATACACAAACCCTGCATTGTGGTCAGAGAGCCATTGCCTTTAACTTACCATGTACCAGGTGTGTGATACCACTGCAGCCAGTTCAGCACATTATCAAACATAAGTGGCTGTTTGCAACTGTAAAAGATTCCAATCATGAAAATGTTAAACATATGTGATCATATACTTTCCAATACGTTTATATACGTACATACACATACATATGTATGGTAAATATGTAGATCACTGTTTGGAGCTCTCAGGGAGTGCAACAGTTCCTGCTGTGATATTTAACAGAAGGGCTAAACATGTCATCTACTGTATATACATACATGTGTAGCCAGGAATAAAATGTTTTGGTGTCAGCTAAATTTGTGCCTCCGTCAGCTGATTTACCTTATTTCTTTTCAAACATGGAGTCAAATCATTTTGTTCTCAAAGCCAAACAAATTAGAAGAAAAAAGTTGGTAATGACTACAAATGACAGATGTGTTTAACGAAATAAAACACAATACAAATAACTGTAGGGTGCTTTAGACCCGTCTCAGAGGCATGCAATTATCATAGGCACCAAAACCTGGTCTGACACTTTTAATCATGGCATTAACATTTGGGACAGTAAAGTGCCCAAACCTCTCTGGGCTTTGTGCCAATGTAATGTTTCTTTATAAAGCCTGGTTCAGTTAAGCCTCTCTCTGTTAACATTACAGTCATGTTTTTATCTATAAAAATAAATAAATAATTAATTTTAAAAATTCAGATGCCACCTCTAATGGTCTGATTAGGGGAGTATCAATTTTTCATAGACATTTCATAATTTTTTAGATTACATGTCCAACCACATGGGCAAAGCTAAACCAACCATCTAGACAGACTCCAAAACAACTGCAAGCAGATCTGTACCATGGTCTACCTTACTTTGGAGTAACTCTGGAGCATATTTTTCTTTCATGTGCATTTGAACAATCTCAGGCCATATGGCTTTGCCTACAGCCTACAGCTATTTACAAAGGATATGGTGAAGGAGTGTCAGGATTGGCAGTGTGTTGCCTAAATATAGGGCAGGAGTAGGCACAATGCACAGGGCCGTCCGCCACCCGCCCTTACCCAGAATACACCCTGTGGGCAGAGCAGCAGGCCTCCGGCACATGTTCTGTGGCAGGCCAGATTAAAGCTTTCTTTACAGCATTGACAAGGGCTCGCCCATGAAGTTCCACAGACTCTTCTATCTATCCTCTTTCTACTCATCTGTCTTCCTCAGTGGCTCACACAGCTTCTTGGATCATGGACTAGATCATGCCTTCATTGGGCATCAATGTGCAACAAAGCGCATCTGTTACTAAACTTTAGAGACAAAAGATTGTATGGGCAGGGCAGATGAGATTATTGTGGGTGGCAGTTTTCCACTACAGCTCAGTGTGCACTGCTATAATTTTAGTTGTGGGGTTGAGCGCTGCATGCTGAAGTCATTTGAGGGAGGGACCGGCTGCTTGCCAGCGGTCGTGGTCAGAGTGGGAGGGGAATAATGTGTACTGTTACATCTTTTGTTTCCTGTTTCTTTATCTTCTCTTGATTTGTCCTTTCGTTCTGATTTATTTATGTACCACTTCTTTCATAGGCCCTTCAGCATTTAGCAGCATTAATTTTCTGTATGTTTGTGTTCCAAGTCTTTCATCATTTCATTGTAAATACCTTTTTAAATCAGTCATCCACTGTACTGATGGGCTCCCTCTATTTCACTCACCCTCTATTTTCCTGGCACGAAGTCCAGCTTCACTCGATACTGCATGTCCTTTGCTACTTCTCTGTGTCAGAGTGATCAGTAAAAATTTAATGACACTATAAAATAATAAAAGTGCCATCAATTTATCACAGCACTTGATGCGTGGGCAGTAAAGAAGCATTAGTTCACTGAATATTTTCCAGCCTTAAAACAAAACCCTGATGCTGTGCAGATAATTTATGGCTGTAATTTCAACTATAATTTTAATTTGCAGATATAAATTACCAAACTTATAACCAATAAGTATATTAAGCTCAGTATATAAAATTTTATGAAAATTTGTGGTAGCATATTGCACAGATAGTCCAATATTAATTAGAATACCTAACACAAGGAAGGGAGGATCTACACCTTTATATTTTAGTAGGTAAAATGACAGTCCATATAAAGTATAGGTACATTTTCTATGTAACCACAAAGCAACCCCACGTGATCCCTTCATGCCAAATGAAGTGATGCTACCTCAAACGATACTTAAACAACATAGTTTTGTTCTCAGCTGTCTGATGTGCTGACGCTCAATAATCATATGACTTTGTGCAGTGGAGAAAGAAGTTCAGCACTGAGCTAGTTATTAATGAAATTCATTGATGGATGACCCCTGTTCTCTCTCCTTCTTAGCCCAACATGATGCTTAATGATCATGAGTTTATAAAAGGACTTGATTGATCAGTAGGGACCAACGAAGCACAGAAGAGGGATAAGATGACTACTTTATTACAGACATACAGTACCCAATGAACGTTGTGTCTTCCTGGTGGAATGTCCATGTAGCATCTGAAGCAGCACCAGTGCCCATCCAACTAATCACACATCAGTCACTTTGTCATCGCGCTGCTAGCTTCTTTCATTAAGAGCAATAATGTGGCTGAGTGATGAATATGCCTCTGTGTGCGCATGCATGCGTTGCTTTACACAGTGCGTGACACCGAGAAAGGCACCATATTCCATCTATACTTTACAAAGCATCCTCTTGCCCAGCAGGGACCACCACATGTCATAATTAGAAAACACTTAAGTAAGCAAAGGGCCGTCAGATAGACAGGCTCTAATCACAGTCCATAAGCAGGTAGTGGTTAATTGTATATCAGAATCACTCAGCTGGCCATAAATAATGACTGCTCCTTCAAGTATGATGGTAAATTGCAGTGCTATTTCTGTCTGTGTCACAGTTCTCTCTTTTGAGGAATAGTCCTTGAATAAATAAAAGCATGAAGAAAATCAAAATGCTGTGAAAGGCCTCAAATGGACTTCCATCTTTTATTATTCATCTTATCATCTTTTTAAAAGGATATACAAAAGAAAAAAAACATTTCAGACAGAAGTCTTAATTTATTTTTCATAAATGTGCTATAATTACTGATGTCTATTGTTAGCAACAAGAGTTTGTCAGAAAAACAACAAACTAAATTAAATGCAGCTGTAGAAGTAGATATTTTCACTTACAATGGTTAGGTCTGCTTAAGTTTTTAGCACCTTCTCCTATTAGTAGGGAAAAAAGCCTCCCATGGGGGGAAAGTGAAAAAACAACAAATGGTGTAATGTTTTACAAAGAAGAGGGTAAAAGATTAATGTGTGTGCTGGTGTGTGTGGCAGGGGAGCTGTTAGTATTGCGTTGGGACTGTACCTGAGTATCTGGTTGTGATAGGCATGTTTAGAAATGAAAAGACCAGAGGTCAGGGCAGAAAGCACATCTCTGGCAGAGATTGAACGTTCACCCTGGGAGTAAAACAAATGCTTTTTTTCTGAACGGTGGCAACATGGCTGCTATTAGTGTCATCCAGGCAATACCTAGTGGGGGAGAGATTATTTGTATCATGCAGAGTCAAAGTGTCCATCTCCTAGTTGAGTCTTTAGAGAGGAAGACAGCCTTTTGCTAATGCCCTGTGTATTCACCGAGGAAGTAGGTCATTCAACAATGGAGCCAGCAGCAGTCGGCACTCTTCCCTTGCATAATACATTAAGTGTAATGTGCAGCAACTATTCAGAGGCCCCCGAAAGCTGTTATTTTATTCTGTAAATGCACACGGACATGACATTTAATATTGTCACAGAGAGCTGAATGACAGGGTTTCATTGTGCGTCAAGTACAACATGATGCCAAGTTTAATCTGAGCATAAAGCGACATGACAAACGGGAAAACACGGTGTGTTCTCCAAAGCATGAACTCTGAATAAATGATGTTCGCTGAGCTCTGGGCGCTGAAGACTGGAAGAGAGGATGTAAGGAGAAGATTACAGAGGAAAATCTGAGCACAGCAAAGAGGGCCACGGCCCCATTGTGTGCTTGGGATCACAAAGTATCCTTCTGTAAATCTATTTACAGCACCCCTGGCCCTCACTGTCTCTCTGCCTTGTGTCATCCATTATAGCAGCTGCTGAATAGAGAGATGAGAGAGGAAAAAGCTACATCTAGCTCATGTCAAAAGAGCAGCTTTTCAAAAGAACCTCCATTTATCAAAGACACTTTTTTCTTTTCAAAATTTCAGATTCCTGATGGGGTTATTTTTACAATTCTGTCACTGTAAAAACACCTATGTATGAGTTTGTTTGTGTACCTGACTGTTTTTATTTTACTCTAGGAGAGGGCACATTTTGAGAGCATCGGCCACCACCTTGGCAAGCTAGGTGAGGAAGGGAAGATGGGCCACAGAATTATTGACCTCACCAGACCAGAGGATCTAGATGGTAAGGCAATTTTGAGTTCTTGGTTTTAATCGCACATAATTGTTATTGATTGCTTCTACGTGAACATCAATTTTTTGTTTTCTCAAATACAATTTCACTGTGCAAAAGTGTTAAAAACAAGTGGATTTTCCATTCACTCTACATTAATTATATACCTTGAAAAGGATTTTGATGGCTGATAAAGGTGCAGCTTTGTGTGTCTCAGATGATTTGTATGGGTATGTACGGAAACATGTACGTGGGTGTAAGAGAGATGTGGGGGTTGGGGGTGAATGCTGTTTGAAATGACCTGTGGCCTTCAAGGTTTTCACAGGTAGGTGAGTGGAGGACAAGGGTGCCAGAGGACAAAGCTGGCTTTTTTACAAGCTCGGCTCCTGTTGCTGTTGTGCTTGTAAATTCGGGTTGCACCATTGTGACAAAGCGTCATCTCCCTTTGTGGCACTGGCTCCTACACAGGAGCAAGAAGTACCACAGTGCACCAGTGTTTGTCCAACATAAATATTTGTGGCAGTTTCCATGGCACTTCAGAGCCAGAGCAAAGAGGAAAATGGTTCTGACTCATCACTGATGCCTCAAAGAGATTCAAGGCAGAAAGATAGATACAGTGCGGTGAAAAAGTATTTGTCACATTCCTGATTTTTATATTTTTTAGCATATTTGTCACGCATTATTGATTCAGATCAAACAAATTGTAATATTACACAAAGATAACCCGAGTAAATACCAAATGCCGTTTTTAAATGATGATTTCATTTATTGAGGGAAAAAGCTGTCCAAACCTGCCTGGCTCTATGGGAAAAAGTAATTTTCCCCTAAATCTAATTACTGGTTGTGCCACCCTTGGCAGCAACAACTGCAATCAAGTGTTTGTGATAACTGGCAATGAGTCTTTCACATCGCTGTGGAGGAATTTTGGCCCACCCTTCCTTGCAGAATTATTTTAATTCAGCCACATTGGAGCCACAGCACAAGACCATCACACTACGACCACCATGTTTGTTTTATGAAATGCTGTATTAGTTTTCCACCAGATGTACCAGGGCACACACCTTCCAAGAAGTTCAACTTTGTGTCATGAGAAAAAACAAGATGTTTATTGGCAAATGTGATACAACCCTTTCTGTTCTTTTTGGTCAGCAGTGGCTTTCACTTTGGAATGCCATTTTTGCCCGGTCTCTATCTTATTGTTGATTCATGTTCTTTTATGACCTCCTGGATGAGTCGTTGCTGTGCTCTTGGATTTTGGTAGGTTGGCCACTCTTGGGAAGGTTCACCACTGTTCCAAGTTTTCTCCATTTGTGGATAATGGCTCTCATTGTGGTACACTGGAGTCCCAAAACCTAAGAAATGGCTTTGGGTACCTTTCCAGACTGATACACGCCAATTACTTTGTTTCACGTCTGGTCTTAAATTTCTTTAGATTGCAGCATGATGTGATGCTTTTTGAGATCTTTTAACATGCTTCACTTTGTCAGACAGCTTAAATTTAGGTGATATCTTGATTCAACAGGTGTGGTAGTAGTCAGGTCTGGGTGTGGCAAGTGAGAGTGAAATCAGCTTTTGAAAAAATGGGGTTAATCAAAGTTCATTCATGATTTAGCAAAGAGGTGGCAATTACCTTTTCCAGGCAGGTCCTATGTGAAAAAGTCCTCCTGTTTGATGGTCTGAATTATTAAGTTTGACAAATATGCAAAAAGAAATAGAAGACCAGGAAGGTGGCAAATACTTTTTAACAGAACTGTTTTCTCAGGACAATGTAACCCATCAACACATTTAAATAGCATCTCAGACACATTCCCATCGATTTGAGAAAGAAATACCCCTGCATAATTGGCTCACATAGACTTTTATAAAAATAAAAAAACTTCTCCCCAGAAAATGTTTGTTTACCAACTCTAAAGGAAATGTCTTTTAATCATGTTTCACATCACACCCAATCCTGAAGATGAGAATTAGAGGTATATTTAGTGGATTCATTGACATGTTTCCCATGTGAGCCACAGCAGTAGATCCCATCCCACCCGTCTGAGTCCTCATACCGATGTGCTTCCAGTGCTCATTCTCCCAGTGGGAACCTTCTCTCTGTGGCCACTGTGGAGTCAGGACCAAAAAAACAGCACACACCAGGCCAGTTGTGTCCTTTTAAGTCCTGCTCAGAGCCGAGGGAAAGGCTTGCGCCAGACGCCTCGCATCAGTGTTCCCAGTGGGCTATGGATTAGGAGCAAACAGAGGTTAGAGGAGAGGAGAGGTCCTCTTCCCAGGAGGAAATGACTGGGAGTCAGGGCAGAAATACAGCTCAAACTGACACAGTTACCATTTCTTCTATTTACACTGCAAATATATCCGCCTGACTCTTTTAGTTTCACCAAGAGGAAAATGCGTACAGTGAAATGGTGTGATGCTGGGTTATATGATGTAAACCACAAACTGTTTACTCTTCTGAGAACATGTTTACGTTGAAACCCTTGTTGTGATGTTGTTCTCTTCCTATGAAGACTTGGCTCTTGCCACACCTTTAATAGTCTAGAAAGCAGTGACTGGCTAGGACTTAACAGACTTCTGATTTTAAAATGCCAAATCAATGGCTACTGAATGTTTGTGACAGAGTGATGTAAATTCATTTTGATTCTGTATTTCAAAACACTTTTCAAAAAACACTAAACTAAACACTAAATACAGTTTGGTGTTTCCCAAAAAGGAAAATTACTGGGTGCACCCCCCAATCCTGACATAGGGTGTGAAAGCCCCTTGGTGTGGAGCAGCTCCCACTCCAGAACAGAGCAGCCACATTGAGCAGGCCCAGTGTACAGCGGACTTCTTTCATCACAGCAGTTCACAGAAAGCTTTAGGTTGCTTAAGCTAATATTTGCAGAGCACGCAGCAACCAAAGTCCTAAAGACTGAGACTGTGAAAAAAGTGGCAAAGGAATGGAAACAGATAGGATTTCCTTGATTTTATAAAGCCACAAGCAACACGCATGATCCTACCACAAATTCATTAGGTCTGTTTAAGCTCTGATGAAAACATTGCCAAATACCACAAAGGCCTCAGTCGAGCCAGGCACTGTGTTCATTCATATATGGCAGTGTGGCGATGTTACGTAGCTGAGGTTGTGTATTTGTCTAAGCTGCCCCCATCAATGAGGGTCCACAGAGAACAAAGAAGTTGTTGAAAGATGTATGGAGGCAGGAAACAGAATTAATTTAAACACCCAGTGTGATAATATCAACAAGAGAGTGAGAAAAGATGAGGCTTCAGCTGAGCAGTGTCTCTAATAAAGTCCTCATGGAATAGAATGAGAAGAACAACACTGTTGCGTTGCTGTTACAGATAAATTATTGTGGTTTTCTTTACATCAATAACACAGAGTTGTTATGACGTTTTGTATGAGTTGATTGTTTAAAGAGGCTTTTGTTGTTGTTTTTCTGCCACTGTGAGGCCGTGGGAATCAACCTCTGGCTTTTATTGCTAAGGACTTTCCCTTGAAAAAAGCTTAGATGAAGAGGTTCAGACATCATGATTTATCAAGTCACAACACCAATAGCTAAGCAAGTCAACACAATGAATAAGCAAGTTCTGTTTTGACGTTGGCAAATTTAAATGTATCCCCAGGAGTTGTTGTTTCTGTTTCTCCGTGTGTGCAAGCACCACTTGTGTGTGCAAAGCTGGGATGTTGTGAAAGATCAGACTCTATGTTTAGGCTAAATGCATAAGAAAGGGTTTAAGCAGACAAAAGTAAAAGCCATGGCCTGCATGTTGAAACAGGTTGGCTGTTTGTTCCCAAGTTCCTACATGCATGCACTTGTACTCAGAAAACTCTAATCATCCTAACTGGAAAAGAAAGAAAGGACTGACATGTTATTGTACTGTAGGATTTAGATGACTTGTAATTTGTAATGGTTTAATTAGAATGTTATGAGTTCAGGCTGGAGTAGGGACACTGAGCACTGTGTCCTGTCTATCCATGCACATTATTCTAGCCTGATCCTGCTCTCAGGGAGAGGCTCTATTGTCAGCAGCAAATACCTACAGTCAGAGGTGTTAGATTTGATCCCAACAGAGAGGGCTTGGCAGGTTTGCGTGATTGTTGCCTGCTCACTGAGGCTCATCCTCTTGAGTGGATTCCTCTGTGACATTATGTGTTTACCCACAGAACAAAGATGAGTAAGGAGGAGAAACGGGTAAGAAGAGGGGACGGCAGGGGCAGTGCTACCCTCTGGCTTGGTACGTGTACGTGGTCGAGTCTGAACCTGCAGATCACAGGTGTGATAGGCATTTGGGCCTCAATGCATTCTCTCAGTTTCTCTTGTCTTTTTTCTGGTTCCTCGTTATTTGCCCTCTGTTGTTCATTTTTTATTCAGCCACACACACACACACACACACACACACAGTCATTCTTTCTCACTGTAATTCATGCTGCTCATCTGCAGTGTTTCCAGGAGAGACAAATTAAAAGGGGGATTCTCATATCGCTCTGTCACACTTGAGCTGCAGGCCTCATGAATCACAATAAATTCTATTAAGCAGCACTCCCTCTGATTCGCTCCCTCCCCAGCTACCACCCAGGGGGTCTCCCGTTGCTGCTAAACATCTGTGTTTATTTACACAATCACAGACCTAACTAACCGATTCCTAAATGTCCTACACCTCCTTAAAAAAGTTAATGCTCATTTGCAAAATGCCAAAGCAGTATCTTCATTTTCAATGAAAAAGCATTAACAAAAAAGTAAATTGCATGTGCTTCTAGGGATTTGGACATAGTTGCCTCTGAGATACATATATTTATGAAGTACAGTGTAACCAGAAAGATTACAGCGTGCTCTGCAGTCAGTTACCCAGGAGGGGGCCTCCAGTCTGAGTCAGCTTGAAACCTCCAGCATTTTGTTCTTTACACATCCAGGACCAAAGCACCAGCCTCAGTACAGGTGTAACACCGCTGTTGTTCATTTCAACACATTTCTGTATCATCAGACAGAGCAGACAGGCACTTTTCTTTGTGCCATGCCTCATCTGGCTTCCCTCCAATGAACCAAGTCACGTGAATGGTTTCCTGGCTAACTATGGATGTGGCACTATCTGATGGCAGGAGGTTGTTTTGTTCCTCTCCCCGTAAGATGCTCACCTCTGCCCGTATGCATGCACACCAGTATATAAATTGCTGAATCAGTGTCAGTGATAGAGTAATGGCACGGGAAGCATCGTAAATTACAGCAAGCGATCCCGGGGCGCAGACACTCGCTGTCGTGTCTGAGTGAGCGCTGCGCTCCTGAGCTAATGAATACCTTCATCTGGCCCCAGCAGTCAGCAGATTGCCCCACGTTGATGGATACTGTCAGCCCTCCACCACACCACATTTCATTGCACAATAAACATGGTTGTCAAAACCAAACAAAGTGAAATCAATTCATCCTGTACAGTGAGTGCATGCTAAATGAAATTAACGTACTCTGGGGTCTGGTGGCAGCAAATGTAGTGTATTATTCCTGGATTCATGATGGCTTTAGGGTCTGTAGCATTCTAAGAGGCAAATATAAACAGAATAAGACGTGTAAGCATATGAAAGTGATAAAAAAAAACATGTCCTAAGTGTTGTAATATAGTTTTTATATTTTGTGCATGTGGTATGTTTGCAAGTACATATATTTTTATGCATGTTAATTCATGTGTTATTAGAAGAGACTAAACAAAGGCAAATGTTTGGAAGATTAGGCTTTCTCTGTCAGCATCTGTGAAACTGAGAAATTATAAAGTTAAAATAATTATTTGGTGAAATATTTCACATTTGATATTTAAACAAAAGATAAAAGATTATGACAATCTAAGGTTGTGGATATATTTGCTGTTTATCAATGTGTAGGTGTAGACAAAAGCAGCGCAAATATGCATAAATGGTCACACACTTCTTGATTGCGTAGTTTGTGTACAATTGGACGATTTAAAAAGTTAGACACGAGGGGGCAGAGTAGCAACTAATTATTCTTACTGAAAACTAAATATCTTCTTGTGAACATCCGCCATTGTGACACAGATTAATGTTAAAAACCATCAGAGAAAATGCGCACAATTACATAAATGGTAGGTATGTAGATGCAGGAAGCTGTGGAAAGGCTCAATAACTTATATCAACACTTACCGCTATAGTTGTGGTGTCAAAGGTCAAAGCTGTTGCTGAGTTTGTTTGATACTACTCCAAAGTTCATACGTGCGCAGGATTGCATCTCAGATGTAATATTAATATCATTGCAGTCTAAATATATAGTAGTATAAATATATAATATATTTAACAGTATAAATAGTCACTATTACATAAACAGTAATTTTGTAATTGCCATAAATGCCAACTATTTGATTTGTGTTAAATATTTGCATTAACAAAATTGTAAGGGTACTTACAGATCGCATTGTTGGTTTTTTTGGTTACAATTTAACTTGTGTGAAGGTAGAAGGCTGCAAGTTTCAGCAGCTCTTACAGAGTGAGCTGCGAATCGGAACCTCCACAGGCCAGAATGGTCAGCAGTTCAGCTGAATTTTCTGAGCACCAAATACAGAAGTGCAGTCACAATGTGACTGTACACTGTAAAATACAGTTTTTACTGACCTCCTAGATCATGGCAAGTCTCTGTGGACCATAAATGTGGCTGTTTGACTATTAAACATGACTGGGTAAAAATCAATTTGTAGTGCCTTTGTCCAGGTAGAAACAGGTTTCCTACTGGTCAGCTGGACCTCAAATATTCTCCACCACGTCTCCCATCTGTATTACAGGTGGTGCTGTGTGGCCATATGTAATGCTCTTCAGTACTTGTCTCCTGTATTAGATTAGAAAAGAAGACATGAAGTGAAGGGAAGACACTGACACTCTTTAGCATGTTCAGTGATTATAGAATAGCAAGGTTTCTGTGGATTTGAAATTAATGCATCTGCGCAGCCCTCCATTTCTCATTAAGAGTTTGATTTTGTTTATCAACTGAAATAATAATAGAAATCAAACCCCAGGTAACATGTGCCAAGGCTGCTAGTAGAATGGTCTAATGAGAAGGCTTCACATGTGGATGATGAAATATGCATGAGTCATCCCAAGCTTACTTTTCCAGATTTGAGATCATTAAAGATGTATCGTAGCATATGGAAGGCTTTTTTTGTCTTATTTTTCAAGCCTTGTTTATCAACATGTTTTTGTTTGTTTAAATATTCATACTGCTTTTATTTAATTCTTTCACATCTTACATATAAAAGGAAGCAAATGCGCATGCAAACAGAAATCATTATCAGTCTGATGTACAGTTTAATACTGAGAGAAACTCTCTTATGCTGATTGTGAATGCCCTGATTGAGAAACAGCACTTGGAGAATCAGCACACGCTCTCATTGCAAATGTGTGCCTGGTTTGTTTATTTGTGCGTGTATGTATGCTTGAAGGCGAAAGAAATAGTGAGAAAGAAGGCACGAGAAAGAGTAAAGTGGTAGAATGCGGCCCTGGGTTTTTTATGTGTGTGTGCATATGTGTGTTGAATGAATCTTTATTAAGATGTGAGCTTCTCTGCTCACTTTAATTT
>OMLM01008681.1:0-10113 GCA_900302695.1 Helostoma temminkii
GTTGTTTTTCTTGTTTTCTCACAACCAGATCTTTATTATTATTGTTATTGTTGCAAAAAAACTAACAAACAAAAACAACCAATGTCATACTTTGGTAAGTGTTTCTTCTCTGCTTTTGCTACAGGAACCAGCAATGTGGCCTTACTTCCTGCTGGCAGTGTTGGCTTCATGTATAGATCCAGTCATAGGGTACAGTAATGGCAAAGTGTACGCTGCCTGTGGAGACATGGTGCCTCAGCATGGTTACGATCCCTGCCCAGACCCTCCTCCTTACAGAATCACTGTGGACAAATCCACATTTAGTCCTGGTGACAACATCACAGGTGGGCAGCTATGTGTTGACAGTCCACTAAGATGACAGATCACCAGTTCTCATCTGACTTTCCTTTTATTCTTCAACTACAGTATCTGTACAAGTGGCCCCCTCCAACTCCACGTTTTTCAAAGGATTTCTGATAGAAGCTCGGGATGCTGGAAAATTGGATTTACCAGCAGGGGGATTCTTCATCCTATCTGACCCACATCAGTCGCAGCTGCTGCAGTGTCATCAAACTCCGGTATCCAGGACTTCACCTCCTGAGCGTTATCATTTTTTAAATATTTCACAACCTAGTCTAATCTAATCTAACCTACTCTAGCTGGCAAACAGCAGACAAAAACGCTGTCTCAGATCATTCTGTGCTGTGGTTCATAGGACGCAGTTTATATCTATATAAACTGATTAATGTGGGTATAATACACAGAGTAGCAGGGAAAGGAAATACACCATGATCTCTTTGACTTTCAATGAGTGTCACACATGTAAGATTACCAATGAGGCAAAAAGGGCATCTATGCCAGACTCACAGTGGCTCCTACTGCCTTATACTTATATTTTCAGTGATCTATAATGATCTGATTTACTATAATCTAGTTTGGAAAATGTTTGATAATTATCGACTGCAGCATCTACTTGTGTTGTACAGTGTAGAAGCCCTGTGTGTGAATATATACGTGCATACACTGTGAAACAGGACATATACATTCCTGTATGTGTAGTTTGGGAACTGTACAGCAAACATCCAACAACATAACATAAATTATCAGATGAGGTCTTCTATGTGCATACACCGCTGAAATAAAAATGACAGGCCTACTTTTAATTTGCTGTTGATACAAGCTGAACTTTTCTACCATGTTTTCCTGCTGTCTTAATAACTTCATGATAATATATACTTCCAGAGCACTAATTATGTCAGTACAAAAGCACACATCACACTAGCTATTTAAAAGCTTACCAGAAAAAAGGCAGGTCTTACGCCCTCTGAGCCACAGGGAATCTTTTAAAGAAAAAGGAATTAAGTGAATGAAATAATTATTTATGCGAGAGAGGCGCCGTCAACAATCACTGAATAGCTGCCCTCTCTGAGAATAGACTGATCACAAACTGATGCAGAAGCTTTTCACTGAGACTAAACAAGAGCAAAATGCTGCTGTCAGGGTGGTAATGCATATAATTATTACCTATTGTATGGACCTGAGCTACATCAACATATATGAAGCTAACACCTAAGCATGGATAAACATCATTGGCATTCTTTGTGTGTGTCATGCTGTGAACTGTCATTTGAAGGGATCTGGGGTGAGCCACAGGAGCAGCACGAGGAAGACTCACATTCAAGCGGTGTGGCAGTCACCAAAGAAGCCTCCACAAAGAGTCCAGTTCCTGTGAGTTCTCTCTCAGCACTACAACCTTGTGGTTGTGATATTTTAGTTTAATGCTTCAGTGTGTTAACGTGTGTTTGATTTGTTCTTGCAGTGTGACTGTGGTGCATGACTATAAATTATATTGGGTGAGGATTGCTGGTCCTGTGGTGACTCTGAGAGGATCAACTGCTGCTCCAGTCACTGCTGATCCAGTTCAAACCACCAGCCCCAGTGCTCTGTCCACACCAGTCAGTGTCTGACATCATCACGAATGACAAATGATGATTAGACAGATTTTAAAATATTTTTGAACCGCGTGTGTAACCAAGTTCCTGCAGTTTAAGCGTGTGATTTTAGCTCCTATTCCTGAATTGTTGAGCCCAACATTAAAAAAAACTGTAACACAACATTATGTACAGCATCAGCTCTTTTCAGAAACAATAACCCTGTTACTTTAGGTGCAGCACTTTTCAGAGGAAGGTCTGCACTTAAATAAAAACGTTAACAGCTATATTACTGTCTTCTTCCTCAGTTTAGTTCAGAGGGATGCGGCCATAATAAATCTTGCCTCAGAGATCCAGTGGGCTGTCGTCCAGAGTCAGATCCCCACTGTTTCTTTCTGTCGTTTACCACTGATGAAGCCGGGTCAAGTGTGATGTTTGAACTTAGCGGACCTGCTGAAGGTTACATGTCCTTCGCCCTGTCACTGGACAAATGGATGGTGAGTTTTATCATGTACTTCATCATACAACACTACTTTTAACTATTTTTTAAATAAATAAAAACATTCATTCATTTTTCTTCAAAGAATCCTCATTTGTGCCTAAAATTCTTTTTCAGTAACTACTAAGGAAAGAACTGTGAACTACTTGTAGTTCATTGTGAATTTTCACCTGTTTATTTATGTATATGTTTCTGTTCATGTAGGGGAATGATGACGTCTATCTGTGTGTGAACGACGGTAGTGCGGTTACCATCAGTCCTGCTTATGTCTCCGGAAGAGAACACCCCGAACTGGCAAGAGAGGTACACATAGATCAGCGTTAACAGTGACAGTGGATACAAACTTAAATAAAAAAATAAACAGTCGGCCCTCTGATGCCATCTCTGTTTCCAGGATGCTCTGTGGAATGAGGCTTGGAGGCTGGCTGATGGGGTCATCCAGTGTAGTTTCCAAAGAAACATTATCGTGCCCAACAGGTTCAGCTTAAACCAGAGCTATTTCCTGTTTCTTGCACATGGTAGATCTGACCAAGGTAAGACAGTATAATACCTCAGTACTAAACTGGAAGTTCAGTGATATAGTTATGAAATATAAATACAACAATACATTATCAAATTATTTAAGGGATTTTTCTTTGCCATCTCACTTTTATTGAATCACATGCCCCCTCTTAGGGCCAGTTTGTGTTGGGTTGCTCTTGAAAGGCTGCATTCTGGCTCTACTGACGTACTACTGTTCACAACGCATTCCACACGATAGACAATAAGCAACAGTACATGTATGTGCAACGTTGTAGGGGACATGTTGAAAATGACCTTACCTTCAGTGTTTGAAGTGGGCTGTTAGTTTACTTGTCTGGCACATGCAGTGTGTGTAGAGAGTCTGAACTGACCCAAACTTTGCCCTCAGTACTGTACAAGTACTGTCACTATGGACATGCACATGCTTCTGGTCTTACTGCAGCTTCTCATAATTTATGCACACATGCACACAGAATATCAGAGCAACAGTGAGAAGGAAAAGGATGAGAAGGATGTTGAAATAAATGTTCCATACCTTCAGTGCGTTAGACTAACAGCTAGTTTACTGCAGACAGCCAGTCTGGACACAAATCTTAAGGCTGCACACAGACATCCATAGAAAATCTGTCAGTCTAAATTTATGTCACTTATAGTGTAGCAGACACACTGATTTCTTGCTACTATAAATTTTGCCATTAAATTCATGATAGAGTTGTGTTGCGTTAGCTCGGAATAGGGAAAAGGGCAGTGTGATACAGGTGGATTAGTGTGGCTTCCATAGTAAAACATAGCAGAGCACTGTGGTGAAGAGGGAGCTGCTGGAAAAGCAAAGTCTTTGACAGACTTTACAATCTATGTTCCAGCTCTCACAGTCGTGAGCACTGGGTAGTTATTGAAATGCTCGTGGCCAAATTGTCCTTTATTCTGTAGAGTTGCTCTTTCGTGTAGAACAAATTCAATTAAGAGGTTAAAGTTAGGTTTAAGATTAGCATTGACTCAGTATATCCCATAGACTCCTTTCATTTGAGACCTGGAAAAGTCTAACCCTGGGCCAGAAGATTACACTCTACATTTATCTGGTTTGGGAATGCCTTGGGATCCGTCAGGTGGGGCTGACATTTGATTAATATGATTGTGAAGTACATTTACATTGACAGCATGCTTGATGGAACAAATAACTTGCATATGAAGTTGATTTCTAGGAGACAAGACAGGCTCTGTCTGCAGCTGTATCTCCATAGACTTTCCTGCTAAACATAGAACACATAAAACTATATTAATATAGATAAAGTTTAGTAAGTGTCTGTATTCTTGTTTTCTCCTACTTGCCCACACACTTAGGAACTATCTCTGTCTCTGACTTTCTTTTCCCATTTATGTTAACTGTTTGTTTAACCTCAAACCACCCACCGTTTTGCCCTCTGCACGCACTGCTTCACTGACTGGCAGTACCATGAAAACTTACAAGAATATTAAGTTGTCGATTTGATGCCATGTCCTAATTAATTAGTTAGCTCAATACATGGTGAAGAAGGACATTTAACATATCGTTATTTTCAAACTGATCTGTTGAGAACAGTCATTGTAGAGCAGCAGGTGCTGTATGGATGTCTGCTGGGTGTGATTGTTATATTCATGGAAACACTTTGAACAAGACGGAGGTGCCTTTAGCCGTTCACACCTCTGGTCATGTGTACTTCAACCTGACTAATCATGCTTACTTCAATGAGTCACATCATTGAGAATAGCATGCACTGCTTCCTCTTAAATTAATACTGGAAAACAATGGTATATTAAGTACATTTTGGTGCTGAACTTTTGCATTTGTCAAAACTTTGTCATCCACAGGTTTAATCCACAGACACAATCGTCAGCCTCTCATCTCCACCAGTCAGATTGTGATTACTGGACATCCAGAGGATCTGAGTGGCTCCCGCTCTCCCCTGCTGATCAAATTCCACGGTTGGCTGAGAACATTTGTGTTCTTAGACCTTTAACTCTACCTGAGCTGAAAATGTCCCTGAAGGATACCATTCAAAAGTTTAGGGTCACTTAGAAATTATCTTGTTTTTAAAAGAAAAGCTGATGAAAATGATCAGATATACTGTGCAGACATTTCTAATGTTGCAAATTATATTGCACAGTTTTTGTAAATGGAATATTTGCAACAGACAGTAGTTATTTAATCATTTTCCATCACATTGCTTATCATTTAAAAAGGTTCACTGGTCATAGCCCCTTTACAATTATGTTAGGACAACTGAAAACACGTTTCCATGGAAAACAAGGACATATCTAAATCTCTCTAACTAAACTGCAGAAGTGGTCATGTTTTGCAGCAAACCACCAAATCAAGAAATTATGTTTCTATCTATGAAATATATTTTTAAACAAATGAAGCTCAGCATTTAATAATAGAATTGCAATGAGGTGGCTGGCATGGATGGAGGGCATATAAAGCACATGATTGGCTAAGCAGAGACCCAAGTTCGACTCTAGAGTCCCATGTGTCTGCTTGACAACACAGAAAAAGATGGCTGTATTTTTAAAGGTTAAAGATCACACTGTGTTTAGACAGCTGTCTTTTGCTAACCTTAACTAAGTAGTGAGTGCCAAAATACAAGCATAAAAAGCTTAAATAACCAAAAGTCACAAAACAGGATGCTGTACTGCAAGACATTTTTTTGTTAATTGTCAACATATCCTCATATTATTATAAAAAAAATTAATGTAGTTGGAAAATGTATTTGTGTTTGCGATTTGGTTGAATAAAAAGTGTATTTTTTAGATCATAAATGGGAGAAATAAATAAATAAACCTATATGTACACAAAGCTAGATTTGTGTTTAAAGCAAAGATTAAACAGGAGAGACACCATAAAAATTCATCACATTGGCTTTCATTCAGGTTTTATTTGGTTTATAGACCTCAATATTAACATATACTCTATGACTTCTAAGAGTCAGTGTGGTGCTTGAACCAATCCCAGCTGTCACTCGGCTAGAGGTGGGGTACACCCTGGACACACCCAGGTCATCAGCATATCGCGTGGCTTACATATATAGACAGACAACCATTCGCAAGTGTATGTCTTTGGATGGTGGGATGAATGAGAACTATCAGAAAACTTAATCAAGCACTGGGAGAACATCCAACCTACACACAGAAAGACACCTATCCTAAAAACCCAGGTCCTTCTTGCTCTAGAAACCAGTTTACAGTTCCTATGTTCTGTCTGCACAGGTGTGTTAATGCTCACTGTATGGATGTGGATGGTGAGCACAGCTGTCTTCATTGCTCGCCACTACAAACACATGTGGCCTGATTCAGTTCTGCTGGGACAAAGGCCCTGGTTTCAGGTGAGTGCACCATTACACAGTCATGTTCAAAAGTTTTAAAGCCTCTTTTGAAACATCAGCAGTAGCCTTAGAGTAGCAATAGTTACATCACATCGATCTGGGAAAGATTACAAAACATTTCCAAAAAGGGGGCACATGACAATCAAGACTTACCTATATGTGTTCTTAAAAAAGGTGCTCCGATCTTCATTTAGGATTTAAACAGTCCCCCCTCCCCTTCTTTCTGTAGCTCCATCGAACCATGATGGTCCTGGCTGTGGTCCTAACTGGTGTAGCCTTCACCCTGCCTTTCATATACAGGAGGGGCTGGAGTAACGTAAGTGTGTGTTGTGTGCATGCGTGTGTTTTATACCCCCTCCATGTTTGTCCACCTGTCTCTCCATCTGTCTCACTGGGTCTTTCTCACAGAGCCTCAGATCTTGGACCAAGTCTCTGGATAACTCATTATCTCATAGAAAGAGAATCATAATATCTGCTCTGTACATGTTTGAAAGCAGACAGGGGCTAAGTAGTAATTTACTGGTGGCTGTGTGTGTTTTTACAATGATGATCTGAAATTGTTATTTGACATTAGTTAGGAATAAGTTTACTAGTAAATCAAACTTTAGTCCTCTGGAGAAAAGTGTTTTTGTAACTCAGCCTCTTCTACTTGTAGCTAACATTGTATTTATATGTGTTTTTTGAGATGCACTCTGTGTGTGAGTGTGTGTGTGTGTGTGTGTGAATGACTCAGCTGTATTAATCACATGCTGTTCTGCACTGTGATTGACACAGCGGTGAATCTATCCAAGCATTTGTTCTTCCTGACTCACTGCAGAGACTGAGCCTGGCCAGGACAGACAGACACCAGCAGAATTCATCTGCAGGGTTTTTCTTTTCCCCCTGGCTGCACTGCTTAATTATTAATGTGATGAGAGTGTGTAAGATATGCTGGTATGTGGCGCATCCTATCATTGTGCTGGAGTGTAAGAAAAGCGCTTCATGAAACTTTGAAGAATCTCAGCTCAGCAGTTTTAAGAAATGAATATAACATATTTGACTGCTTAAAAAGTTTTTTATTGTATACAGCTAAATAGAATCACGGCAAGACATATTCTAAATGTCCTCATTTCCCTAAAATGAAGCCATTAAGATCTGGAACTGCTGGATACTCCAGGATCTAATAGTTAAAATAATGGCCCCGGGGATTTAAACAAGGCATGTTCTGGTGATAAATAGAGTTTGGGTCTACGTTTAATACATTTCTAGAAATTACGAATGATCCTAAGAGATTCTAACTTTTCTCAGAGAATAAAGAAGAAGAGCCCTCGGCTTTCACTTAGAGAGAGTATACATTATTAAAGCAAACGACAATGAATCAACCATCGACCCCAGGGGTGGTGGGTCATGACCCGGCTCTTTGGTTGAGGGTTGGGTCAAGATATTGATGTGCAGACTGTGCTCCTCTGAGGAAACTGCAAGCTGAAAGAAAAAAAGTGTAGACCTGTCTTCTTCAGTTTCTGCCCTTTTCCCAAATTGATCACGCGTTCCTCTTCACGTTATCTACGTTATAAATAATGTGTTATATATGTTTTATATTGGCAGGGGCATCGCAAAATCTAAATGCATTAAAATTTGAATAAGCGTACGACAGTATCAAATGCATCACATGGAAGTTGAAGAACCCTTTTCTATCGTTGCTTCCGCAGACACTCTATGAAGCTATATGTTGGATATTGTTTTGGATGGAAGTATGTTGCACACTGTCTCAGAATGTGAATAAATAGGTATTAATAGTAAATTTGTGAGTAGGTGTAAAAAAGGAGGTAATTATCTTTCCTTTAATTCACATTTCACTTTTAGCAGTTTAATAACGAGCTCACGTTACATTTAAGGATGCAAATGATGTTTAAACCTGAAGCAAATTTCTAACAATGCTGACAGTTTTGCAGTCCATCTGAATCTAGCACTAAGAAATCTACCGTTGGTTACTGTGAGGATTTTTCAGTCAGCCCAACAAACTTGTTTTGTACAAACTGACACTGCTTGCACTCACAGTTAAGTGCTTATGACCACAACAGTACTGAGGCAGACTCTTCTTCTGGTGTGACACTGTGTGACTGCTCCTGCTGGGTCTATTTTTTCCTCACAGAGCTTTTGAAACTTATTACAGCAAAATGACAAATGCAAAAAATAAAGAATGCATTATTTAAATATACATATTTCCATTAAACATCTCAGCCCGTTAATAATCTTCAGTTATGAAAATGTCTGTTGTTTCACTTTAAGTTAATATTATATTATGATTATATATACTTTCATTATTATTACTATTTTTCTTTCTAGGTTTCTTACTTGTAAAATATGCTAATAATTGCTCTCTTAGTTTTGGCAGTTACAATATACATAAAAAGAATAAGGCCAGCAGCAGCAATAATATTAGATGGGGTAGATATGAAGGTCATTGTAGATAAAAAGTACTTACTCTAGTAAAGGTATTTGTTGGTATTTTCTTACCAACGTATTAGAACATTTTCCTGAGACCACATCACAATCTAAAGCCAAACATCTGTGCATGTCTTCTTCTCTTCTTTCTTAGCGTGCGGGCTCTCACCCTTACATAGGCTGTGCTGTAATGGCTCTGTGTGTCATCCAGCCAATTATGGCAATTGTCAGACCAGCCCCAGATTCCTCCAGGTAAGACCTCAAACCACAATTTAATAACCCCATGACTTGCTCATCACTGTCTCAGATATATCCTTATTCGGTCCAGTGAGAAGCAGCCATAGGATTTTTAAATACATCCTTGTTAGCAGAGCTCATGTGAGGTCATGTCTGTTTGCTTCTATAGAAGGATTATCTTCAACTGGCTGCACTTTGGAGCAGGTACGGCTGCTCAGATACTCGCAGGTAAGTAAAGTGAACAGAAGGTATATTTTTGTTTGAGGTCGCACACACACAGTCGAATTAAGCACCTCAACAAAAGAGTTGTTTTATAGGACGTGACTGATTTCATGCTGTAGAATTCTTCTGTCAACCATAAAGCCCACACAAACAATATGTTAATCTGTGTGAATACTTTGACTTCCCCACCATGTCTGTAACTCCCAGCCCATGAATTATTACCAAAGACATACAGTACATTTTTAAATACTCAAAGCTCACAAAGTAATTTTCCGAATTAATAAAAAAAAGTTAGGGACTATTTTAGCAACATATAAATCCAATGGTGACAAGAAATGCAAACAAGTTGAATATCACCAGAGTGATAAACAAGGGGAAGCAGGCATATTAATCACATGGGGAAAAGGTTTTGTATTTGCAGTAACAGCAGATGGCAAAAGAAATGTAATGAAACTCACTAATGCACAGAAAGTAATAAAACAATATTATTTTAATTGTCCCAACATAGACACATAGAATAGATACTTTTAAGATACTTTAAAGACTTTTAATGAAAACCTTGAAAACTTCCCTCTGTTTTCACTTAACTTGGTACATTCCAATTTTCCCCCACTACAAATAGCCTTGGACTCGCCTGACTTCTGTTTAACAGTCAGGACTTGTAAGCTTGTGGTTATGGCCTGAAGCCCATACAAACAATAATAAATAGCCTATTTGAAATATTGCTCAGAATTTAGTTAGTTGGTGATGTGTGTGATAATTGTGTGGTTTTGTTTTGCAGGTAAATAATGCCAAAATGCATACTATTCAGTAAGATGTGACTGCTAGCTAGGTTAACATGCTAAAACCCATGTGTTCCTCTCCACAAACATGCTAATTTAATGTAGCTACGAAGGCGAATGCCACACAGTGAATGGAGGAGTGGTGCAGTGTAGTTGAC
>OMLM01008681.1:31282-49015 GCA_900302695.1 Helostoma temminkii
ACTGCTGACACACATCTGACACACACACACACAGACAGACAGACAGAGACACACACACACACACACACACGCACACGCACACACACACACACACACACGCACATACACAGCCTACTGCAGCTAGTCGATACACAGCATATTATCAAGCCAATAACTGTGCTCTGCTGGGAGGCTTGCAGCATCCCTCCATCCACATCAATACCAAACACATGACATGATTTCCGTTTTAGCACCCACAGTACATAAAGCAAAGTGGATCTGTACTGTGACACGAAAGAAAATCTTTGCAAACTTTCGCATGTGTGTATTTGTATGTGTGTGTTAATGCACCTACCTGTGACAGTGTGGTGGGCTAACGCAGAAGGTTCTGCTGTTTCTGAGTGCAGCCTCACACTGGCAGCTCTGCCTGGCTGCTGCTGCTTCTCATTGGATGGCTGGTGGAAGGGGGGGTGTACTAGAGTGAGCCAATACTTGAGCTTTTCTCTGATGAACACACACTCAGGCAGAAAGGAGCTCATCTTGTGCTCATACACACGTTCTATCCCGCAGCGGGATTGATTTGAACTGCTAGCTTATTTCTCTCTGGCTGCAGGAAAAACTTGAAAAGTAGATTGGCCATTTGTTTGAAGTTCCACCAATGGTTACGTGTTGAATTGATTTTGGGTTGTAGCTAAAAAAATAACAGAGCCTCTATTGAGTTGTTTATCCTGGTTCTTCAATTGGCAATGCTGTATGAAAACGCCTGTTGATTTGGCAGCGATTTTATGTTTCAATAATTGGTTGTGCATTTGGGTTTAGGCAGGAGTCTTACTCTAATTAGTTTATAGTGTGGCCAGGGGGTATATTTAATGATATATAATTTTCCGCTTGGATCTAGATAGTCCTTAAAGTCATTAACATGTTAGATTGTTGGGATGTTGATCGATCATGTCAGGCAGTGTGTGGTGTAACAAGACACCAGGAAGGACGAATTTTATTTTTTAAAGTGGCCATATTGTGCTTAATTTAGGTTTCATATTTTACTCTGGCGCTGCATTGAAGTGAGATTATATGATTTTCAAAAAACTGTACATATCATAAAGAAAATATATATATAATAATACATCTTTATGCAGCAGGTCTGTGGAGGTGGAAGTTCTGTGTTGGAACAAAAATGATTGTTGACAATAACCCTTATCTTTCACCACCTTCAGGTGTACCCTGCAAGTGACTGGAGAGAGTTTAGACAGGCAGATGCTGATGTCATTAACATGGCGTCATATAGTAAATGCAGAGGATACTTTTAGCATCAGTACTGAGATGTCGAGTTGGAAGCATCATGATATGATGCTTTGTTGATATACATACATAAATGTCAATTAGTCATTGATAATTACTACTTACTAACAAATGTATATTTTGGAAGTTACCTCGCTAACTAAGACATCCTGCTGGTTGCACTAGTAGACTCTAGTTTTTGCTACGCAGCTATTTGACTGATTGTTTATAAAATAAAAGTTACACTCCTGCACATTCCCATGACTAGTTGTGTATTTGGTATTAGCTGCTGTAGTTCTACCTCTTCCAGTGTAAAGCTATGCTTTCAAAGTAACTTCCCTAACTATGATGTTTGATCCAAACTGACATTGGACAAGAGGCTTGTACACCCTGAATGGATTCATCAACTAATCTAACCTTGGACTGTGTTCTTCCAAAGCACCCACTGAAACTCCACACAGTCTTAAGGAGAACATGCAGTCTCCGCACAGAAAAGCCACAGCCAGCTGGCAAGTTCAAATTCATGACGTTGTTGCTGTGATCTAGTGCTAACCCCTTCCTTAACGTGCCAACCTGCAGGATTTTATTACTCCACAAGTGCATTGCGAGTTCTTTTTCTTCCTGTATGAGAAAACACTCATTATGCAATTTTCTGAGGAAACTATATGGCTGTTTGTCTGCTAAGTGCTTCACCATCTAACTACTCAGTTAATGATGGCCAGTCCTCTATCCCATCACCCATCTGGATCTCCTTGCATTTTCCAACCAAATCCAATCTAGTCAGTTCATCCAATAAACAAAACATACATGTAACATCTATCTCTGCTTTTGTTTGCTGGATTAAAAACACAGTGTTTAATTTCCTTTATCCAGGTTTTGGCCTGTTTTGTTTAGAATTTCATTAGCAGTGCTCAAAGTATTGACAAAACCCTTTAAAGAAAAATAGGGCAGACGTTGCAGTGTATTGATGGGTTAACAAAGTGAGTGACAACAGATCATTGCTCATATCCTTCCCCTGTTTATTGTTTTGTGCCTAACCCTCAAAACAAACCCTTACAGATTGGAATATTCACTGATACAAAGCAGATAAAAATACATTTTATGTTTAGTACTCCACAGACTGTGTAAACAACTATCCTTGAAAGTACTATTATTTGTCTTTCTACTTTTAAAGCTGTTTGGAAGGAAGTGCCAACTACATCTGCAAAGTGCTAGTGACTCTGATCAGTACATTATGAATGTACCACGAGTGAGTCAAATGACTCATTGGATCCAAAATAAATAAATAAATCAAGATTTCTCAGTTAACACTGCATGTGTGTTCCTGTAGAGCATATTCACACAGTGGTTAAGTACACTCTTACACCAAACACAGAGACAGAATAAGTGTGAATATTGGATTTCGGTGACAGTAATGTCAGTGGAAGGCCCTGGATTTCACGCTTTCCAGAAATTACAGTTATATAACGCTATCCTGTAAGAATGATGTCTAAGGTGCTACAGTGTTTTTTTTCCACACTCCACCATGTTTTTCATTTTGCCACAGACAGACACAGAGAGGAAGAGAAAGCAACCAAGGACAAGTATTTTACATAAGGGACAGAACGCCTTTCAGTGCACTCAGCTGTCAGTAATTGTGTCCATGAGACAGGATTCAGAAACCTACAGAGTTTAGACATGCTGTACATGTACACACATTTTCTTCATCTTGTTTTTGTCCTTGTTTTGGTCACAACTTTAGGTGTCTGCTCTGAAAGTGTTCAATTCAACCAGAAATAATCACAGACTGGATGTGTCATACTGTAGCTCTCTCTTATAAGTGGACTGGCTGGCTTGAACTTTTTTATAATAAGTCACATCAGGTAATTGTACGAGCAGGAGGACAGTCTTGATACAAAATAAAAATAAAAAAAAAAAAAGACCAGCACCAAAAGCAAACGTGTCACCCATAGTTTTGGAGGAATTTTTTTAATCGTTACAAATTAACAGCAAACATATTAGTTTACAGAGTTACAAAAAACACAAAAAGCAAAAACAAAACTGCAACATGATTCATATTGCAACATGATTTACAACTTCATTTTGAAAAAGTCAGCATATAAAAAGATTAACTTATTAATAGTAATAAATCCCTATAATGTTTTTTGACATGACATAATGAGTACCTGAATATTATACTCATAAATGATACTTGAACTTGTGTTTCTGACTTTTCATGTGCTCTTCAATGTCATGCAGTCTTTCCACTGAATGCAGGCTGCAGGGATTTGTTCCCATTCAGTCCCAGGAGCATCAGTGAAGTTAGGTGATAAGGCCTGGATCACAGTCAGTGTTCTAGTTCATCCCAAAGGTGTTAGATGCATTTTAGGTCAGGACTCTGTGCAGGCCTGTTCTTTCACAAGAAAAGCCTTTTTTATGTTGCTGACTGAATCTTGTTGCATTGAATGAGGAAGATAAACACAAATGTATAAGAACACTACTGACTAAAACAACAGTTTTATTAATCCTCTTTGTTTGAGGGGTCCTAGTGTAAACCAGGACAAAAGACCCAGTCGGAAAGTAAAAGAGCTACACTGAATTAAGTCAAAAGTCTGACACACCTATGCAGTCTGCAGTTAAAACACTCACTCACTATATAATAAGCCATCAAGTCTTCAGTTAAGTGTATTAGTGAATCATCAAAGGCTTTTCGTACTGCACTAATGTGAGTGGTCTAATCTCCCTTTAAAGACTAGACCACTTACAGAGTAATTTTTCTGGATGAGGCTATGCAACATCAAACAGATTCCATCTCTGGCAACATAAAGTATCAAATGGCTTAGCACTAGTTTATAAAGCATTAATAAATGCTTGATTTAGCATGCATAAATCAATTTTGTACAGCTTATAAACAAGTATAGTTGTACAAAACAATACATAAACTAAAACTGGTCAGGCTATGTGGTTAGGCTTTGACACTTTGGGCCCATAATAATGTGATTGTGTAATTAAATTAATTTACCAGGAGGTGGCAGTAAAGCTTTCTGAATTAGGAACAATGGATGGTTGTTGCTACCAGTTGTTCCTCCCAGTCAGGAGAAACAGACATACAGCTATTGAGCAGCTGCAGGCATAAGAAAAATAGTTGTTGATTTCCTTTTGCATGAGAAAGGCATCTGGTGTAAAGCTGAGAAGTGGACTGGCTGCAGGTTATGCATTACACACAATATATGTTCCAATCTGACTCATTAGATTATGAATGGTTAAAAAATAAAGAAGACAGAATCACCCAGTCACAATACATTCTATTCATAACCCTTCAATGATTATCTTTCATCTACTGCTGATGTTGTGTCTTTCTGTCGATCAGAGCTTCATCTTTTCCAACTCGATGGCACTTGTGTTTGAAGTTTTATCCACCACTTGCCTTAGCAGTTATGGACTATGTTTTCCAGGCTTGTGGATGAATGTTGGTTTGTGGAGCCCTAAATCGTCCCAGTTTATGTAGGCGTCATCAGTAACGTCTCCACAGCTTGTAACCTTGGCTATGCCCACCTTGGGTTGGAAGACTTTGCTCTTGCATCCCTCTGGATGGTATGAGAGATACTCCTCTCTGTCATTTTGACTTTTGACATGATGGACCTCGTCATCATCATTATCATCACTGTTGGCTAAGACCACCAATTCAGCCTGAATGTCTTCTTCCTCCTCGTCTTCAGCATTCTCATAGCCCATGAAGATCATTGTGATAGGTCCTGATTCAGGCTCCTCAGAGAGGGTGTTGACTACACTCTCTGCACATAAGGGCAAACTTCTGTTAAAATCATCTGAGCCCCCTATTAAGGCATCGTGATGAACTTCAGACCTGTGGCTAGCTAGTGAAGGACTTTGGGTATCTTCAGCCCTGTACACCAGCTGTATGGGTGTTGGCATTCCTTCAGACTTAGCTTTAATGGAAACCAGAGCTGCTGGGCTTGGACTGGTCGTATCCATCTTGCTACTGCTCAGTCCTTGTTGAGTTTTGGCACCAAGGTGAGGCTGTGGAATTACATTCTTGTCAGTCTTGGATTGTCTTGGAATGTGGGGCAGCTTGGTTTCTTCTCCAGATTTCTGGAGTCCTGATATGGAGTCTTGTTGAATTAAGCTGTTACTGGGGGTTTCGCTTTGGGAAATCTGTGCAGTTAAATCTTGGCTATACTGGTTTTCCTCTCTGAGGAACGGAGCCCCATTTCTAGATGAGACTGTGCTCTGAAAGCAGCTGTGGCTCGGTGTTGGAGTTTGCCTTGGTGTTTTATTTGGCGTCCTGGGTGTTGACGGCCTGCTGCTCCCTGTGTAAGGCACAGAATAGACGGGCTGATGATACTGCACCCCAGTGGGCACATTTTTATCTGTAGCCTGATGCAGCATCTCTTCTACCTCTGTTGGTGTCAATTCTTCAACTACTCCATTGTCCATTTTACCTCCGTATGGGTGCAACGCATAAATAGACTTGCGTCCATCATCGTACACCTTTAACCCCCTCTCGTGGATAGTTTCTGGGGTAATGTGTGCTGTAGAGACCACCTGACTTTTGCCTGTCCTTCTATCATGTTCCACACTGATCTCCATTGCAAATGTAGCTGGAATGGAGAAAAGGCATGCATTTAAAATCTTAACTTACACACTGAATTTTGATCAGGAACAGTGTAAATTAATGGCAATATGTACACGTTCCTCATGTATTCCCCATTTCTGACTCCAATTATGATACAAACTCTGCACTATTCAAAACTCTTACTCTGCAAATCAGTTCCGCCTTTTTTTCTCTGTCTGACAGAAATGTTGCTTTCTATCATGTATGAGTGCACCAAAGTGCCTCAGTGGTAGGCATGGAAATGTTCTGTTCCCCTCAAAGTGAAATCTAATTGCTTCCTAATTTGCATCTTGGTGAAATGTTAAATTATAGCTTTTAAAACAGCATAATGGAACCAGGAGGCCGTTTCAGTCAGAGCAGCATCTTAAGCCGACAGCTCTGACCAAAGAGCACAAACCTGATGTCTACAGAACCATGGAGCTAAGTAAGCTGTGAAATAGCTGCTCAAAAAATCTGTCCATGGTTTAAATTGTTCTTCGTTTCCATCTCACTGTGTATTATTATAAACACTGACAGCTGCTAGACCAGTCCTCAATTCAGAAATAGTTTGATTCTGACCAGTAGTACATAATACATAATACATAACAGTATATAACGTATCTATGTACCTTTCTTTGGTTCTTCACTACTAGGCTTACATATAGGTTGAGTTTTTAGTGGTATCAGTGGGATGAATGCTGGGGTATCAGGGAGTGGAGAGGGGACATGGTGTATCACATCTGAGGAGAAAAAACATGACCAATAAAATACAAATAAAAACCGTAAAAGTCACATTAAAAAGACAATTAAAGGATCTTGTTATACTGAGCTATTGAAACATTACTTTGCTAGGGGTCTTGTGTCTGTGTACGAAGTACAAAGCTGGAGCCAGTACATGGTTAACCTAGCTTAGCATAAAGAATGGATGCAGACCACTTGTCTGCATTTCTCCTAAGTTAAAAATCACACCTACAGTGCTTATAAAAAGTATTCACCCCCTTGGATGTTTCACACTTTTATTGACATTATAAATCAATCATGGTCAATAGAAGACCTAAAACATACCTCATTAATGTCAAAGTGAAAACAGGTTTCTACAAAGTATTGTCAATTAAATAAAAATAAAAAGGGTGAAATCAGTGTTTGCATTAATATTCACCACCACCAGATCAGTATTTAGTAGATGCTGCAATCACAGCACAGAGTCTGTGTGCATAGGTCTCAATCAGGCTTGCACATCTGGACACTGGAGGTTTATGCCATTCTTCTTTGCAAAAGATTAGTCAGGTTGTGTGGGGATCAGGTCTGAACAGCCCTTTTTAAGTCCATCCACAAATTCTCCATTGGATTGAGGTTTGGGCTTTGACTCAGCCACTCCAGAACATTCACCTTGTTGTCAGTAAACCATTTCTGTGTAGCTTTCACTGTTTGCTTTGGGTCATTGTCTTGCTGGAAAACAAATCTTCTCCCACTGCCGACTGAATAAGACTGTCCTCCAGGACTGTTCTATGTTTTGCCGCATTCATCTTACCCATCTTACTGTTTCACAGTGGTGATGGTGTGTTTGTGGTGATGTGCAGTGGTGGTTTGGTGTTTGTTGTCCGCCAAACATAGTCTCCAACTGTGGCTTTCTTAATGCCACTCTCCCATAAAGCTTTGTCTGGTGAAAAACCCGGGCAACAGTTGTTGTATGCACAGTTTCTCCTATCTCAGTTGTTACTCCCTCAGAGTAGTCATTGGTGTGTTAGTAGCCTCTCGCACTAGTCTCCTTCTTGCATGGTCACTCAGTTTGTGTGGATGGCCTGTTCTAGGCAGATTTAGACACGTACCACATTCCTTCCATTTCTTGATGATGGATTTCACGAAACTCTGGGGGATGTTTAGTGCCTTGGAGAATTTTTTGTATCCATCCCCTGACTTATGCTTTTCAGTGACCTGTTCTCTGAGTTGCTTCGAGTGTTCTTTTGTCTTCATGGTGTAATGGTAGCCAGGAATACTGATTAAGTGTCTTTATACTGCAATCACTTGAGACACATTCACTGCACTCAGGTGATCCCCATTTCACTAATTATGGGACTACTGGCACCAAATTTCTGGACCTCTGTTGGATTTAATTGACATTACTTTGCAGAAACCTGTTTTCACTTTGACATTAATGAGGTATTTTTTTTGTCAAAGTCAACAACTTATATTGACCATAATTGATTTATAATGTCAATAAAAGGGTGAAACATCCAAGGTGGTAAATGCGCTTTATAGGCACTGTATGTACAAACAAAAAGTTCGCTTGGCTAACTTATAAACTAACCAAAATATAACTACATCAACATCTTCATTTTCAAGTTTTGACCATGATTGTAGGGGTAATTTTAAACTTTCTCTCTTATTGGTCCAGAATGATGAACTAGCCCAGTGAAGACACTAATCTTAGAGCTTTGAGCATTAATCTTTTTTTATTAATAGCCTAAGAGCAATAATAACTGACAATAATAGCAACAAGATCATAAGATCAAATGCTTTCTAAATGTTTAAATGATTATCTTGAAGATAAGATAAATGTGGCATGGAAAAATTAGAAAATAAATAAATCATTAAGAGCATTATTTGGGGGTTTCAGTGTTTCCTTAGATTGAGTCAGCATTGGAAAAACATAATGTCAGGTGTGCTGAGGATGGGGACCTGTGGCTGCAGACTGGTCAGGGGTCCCATGATGACCTCTGTCCAGCTAAGATGGTGTTTATTTTGCGTGTGATCAGTATATATTAAATGATGATATTAAATAATGGGCCAAGAACTGTGTAACCAGTCATTAGTGTCTGTGTCTAAACAATGAAGGTTAGCAATGCTAATACAAATACGTAAACACATAAACATCCAGGTTAATTACAGTCCATTAGCAATAAGTGGATATAGCTAATAAATGATAATATGTTAATATACCTTTGTCTTCAATATTATATCAGTTCTGTTAGTTTTCAAGGGGAAACAGCTACATAAGTAAGTGGAAATGTTAGGCTACAAATGAACCAATCACACCAATATGCTTCAAAAGTGTTTACCTGCCAGGAACTCTGCGTTTATCTCCTAGATGTGAAGACAAAGTGGTTGAAGATCAAAGTGGTGAAAGAGCAGCAGGAAGTCAACATGACAGCAGCGCTAAAGATTAATAATGTTTAGCATCAGCAGTCAAAGTCTATGTCACAGTTATTCCACTGCGCCTTGAAGTCTAAATGCAGACGGCAGCCAGAAAGCAAAACATGCATATTAGTCCCTGTACACTGCACGCCCGCCCTGTGAGCATGTCATTTACATGCTGCCTTTTTTTCACTAAGAGCAGCCACCTGTGAACCAAAGCACACCCACACAGTCCTCAGTAAGTGCAGCTTGTTAGGCACAAGGAGACATTAGAGGCAGCTTGGAGCGAGGAAAAAACAATGAAACTTGAAATTAGTATTTTCAAAGTAAAATAAATAAGCGATTTCAGTCTACTTAAAAAACAGAACCAAGAAGTCTAAACTTTTAATATCCTCCGAGAACAACGTGACAATGAAGCTTCGATGTGCAGTTGCAGCTAGAGGCTGTTAATGGCTTTATGTAATACAAATGTTGATTGAAATGAACACATGTATAATCGGTGTAACTGTGCATCAAGAACATACTGAACAATGATACCTCACACACAAGAACACTGTCAGATGCAGATTGTCACGTTTTACAGTATAAGCCTTAACTTTAAACACTGATGTGCATACACATACAGACACTAGAACCATAACAGAAAGGAAGTTGGTGGAAGAGATCTGACAATCGTATGTGCAAATTTTACTTTACACAGGACTGGAAGAGGCACTACAGATCAAGTTGATCTATAGTACTTATTAATTATTACTACTTAGTACTTAGTACTGAAAATAAACCAGAGAAAATGCTTCTAATTACAATTTAAATCTCAGAAACACACCAGTATAAGAGCCAGTAAAGCAACCAGTGTATTAAAACGCAGCGAGCTGGTTGAATCCTACCTTGATGATGTCTTCAGCTGTTCTCTCTACTTCTTTTAACCTCTTCAGAATGACTTCTTCATTGGCAGAGATGTTGAGCTCCTGTGCCTCCAAATCCTCAATCTCCTTCTCTATTCTGTATAAGAGAATAAAAAATAGCTTTGAGACTGGAACAAGCATTTAGCTGAACAGCATATTCAGCAGTTCTTAGCTAACACCAGCAATAAGGGAGTATTTGAATGGTTTTTAATAAGCCAGCACAGCACAGTTGCTCTGGTGCTTTTCCCCTTGGGTAATATTGCTGTGATTGCTTGTTATACAATTCCAATACATGCTTATTTAAAACCTTTTTAACACACAAATGCAACATTTTCTACTCAGGTGAGGCAGAATGTGTTCATAAACACCAGTCGCCATCCCATTTCATCCCGTTTTAAGGCCCACAGATAGTACTTAAATGTCAATCACAGAAGGGTCAGGGTTCTTTCAGATCCCATCAGATGGGTTGAAGGGATGTTTGAGACAGGGATTACATGTGTGACCTTACTCGACCAGCTTGATGCAGCTCAGCAGACTCCCACAGTGTAGCACTAAAAGCTGAGCAAATAAGACGAGTTTGGTTCAGCTCTGACATCAACAGTTATTAGGAAAGCATTTGCTGTCCCTCATTGAGCAGAGCTTGTAGTGTTTTGCTCTACTCTGCAATAAGTATCATATATATTTATATATGTACACCTGCTCTGTAGGAGTCAATCAATACACACTGTGGCATCAACTGATTGTTCAAACTTCACAAAGCCAGACACTAACTGAAAACAGTTTGACCAACAAAAGAAAAAAGAAATCTTAATTCAGGGTTCGTGTTTATAGAAGGTGTTAAACTCAAATTTAAAGGAAATAATGAAATAATAAACTTTACTTATGTTCTTGTTAATTAAACACATGATGATTGATATAATAGAAAAAGACATGTTGGTGATTTGTTGGTAGTTGTGAGCACTTTATGTCCATTGTTCCCAAACAGTTCTATTGTCCTAAAAACATCCATGTGCTATCAAAATTGACAAATTGTTAAACTATCAATTTTGTCTTTAATAGAATATTATTAGTATACCAATACCTGGTTGTGGATGATCAAAGGTGAGGGGGCAGGGAAAATGAAAACTCTGCTATTACAAAGCATCATTATGAGACTATAGTATCAGGCAAAGCTACTGAAGACTGTCCTACCCAGAATGCCTTCGCCTGCACGATTTTCTGCTGTAGTCGCCAGCAGGGTTTACACTGCAAGATATACTTTGGAAGTTACTACAGGTGACTTCAGGTTCAGGTTACCTGAGGATGTTGCTCTGCAGCTGATCACTCTGCTGCTGCTCGTCTTGTGCCTGAAGCCTCATGGCCTCCTGTTCCTCCTCCGACTGCTGACTCAGACCATCTCTCAGCCACTGATCTCTCAGGGCTTTCTTCTGTCGGTCAAACACACCAACACACAGGAACTTCAGTTTTAAATGCCAGCACTATTTAGTGTTCTGTTTACATTTTAAAAGTCGTTGGTGTGTGTCATGGCCCTAACTCAGTTTTTCCTTTAACCTAACAACCTCTCTGTTCTCCACAGCTCTTGATGTCTCCATTGTCATTACCTGCATCTCCACTAGAGGCCCTCAGAGATTCTCAGCCTTCAGGCTGGACAGTACTGAACTCACTACAGAACAAGGGCACAATTCTACAGCTCGGACAATGACTGTACATTTGATACCAATCGTTACCGATAAAATCAACCAAACCACAAAATCATACAGTCAATTTCTACTTTCTAAATTGAGTGGATATTCAACATTATATGTACTATCCATTAACTGCAATGATTAAACACTTTATGTAATGTAGCTGTAGATTTCTGCTCAGTTTTAAAGGAATCAGGTCAAACTGAAAAGTCCTGAAAGCACTTTTTTTATTTTAGTGCACATTAAAACAACACAAAAAACTACAAAGATGGAGGTGTGAAGCTCAGAACTGGATCAACACCTCCATGCTGTGACATTGTTTTGGAGTCTTTACTCCCCCTGATGGCCATGCAATTACTTAATGCAGCTTTAAACAAAATACATTTCTATATCAATCACTTTTATACAATGGCTTTGTAGCATCCTGTCTCCCATACTCTTCCTAACTTAACAGTAATGTAGGTGAACACTTTCACTTGGATTCTACCAAATGAAAACACAAGAACAATATTATGAGGTTATATAATGGTACTGCTGAGGGACTCCAAGTAATATTTGTGAAATTAAGGTCTGTCCTTGCTTCATAGCTTGTGTCTGGGTTTGTAGAGAAATGAAGCAGATATCATTGCAGGGTTATTAGCTTTGAGGCAGTAAATGTAATCACAAAACCTTCAGCTCAGTGTTTCTCCTGAGATTCTTAACTGTCTCTGTTCAGCGGCTGCTACAGAAACACTGCTACTCTGTTGTGCTCTTTATTAGATGGAGTGAGATGTTAGAATCACAATTTGACACATCAGATGCTGTACATTTTCTCCTATATGTTAGGTGTTACAGTATATTGTACCTTTATGTACTGGAGTTTTAATTTCTCCTCTTCAATCTGTCTTCTTTTCTTGGCAATGTCTTCTTGGATTCTTCTTTTGTCCTGTGGGAACACGTTAAACACACGTTTGCATCATGTGAAAGTTTTACAGCATGGAAACTATTCCACCTGTTGTCTACTCTAACCTTGAACTGACAGCTGGACCTCAGCAGCCATAAATAGCTAAAAAGCGACACAACCTTCATGCTCTTTGTTATTTGTTTGTGTCCAGCTGTTTACTACAACCGCTACAACTTTCGCTGTCAACAAGCATCTCCTTTAAAAAATGATTTAAAATAAAATCATTTAATAATGTCTGACACGTGTTTGTCCTGCCTGTATGAGCACTGACAAACTACTAAATGGCTTTAATTATTAACTCAGCCTGAAAACACAAGCCCAGTGTTCCTGGATGTCACTCTGAGGGGGGTCATGGTGGGCTAAAATTAGCCCCTGGATCCTGAATCAATGTGGCACTAAGCCCCAGTGAAAGGGGATCTCCCTCGTGACGTCTGCAGTTACTTATAGCCAAGTCGCTGTCTGTGCTCAACTCTGTCAAACTCAGTGATGTCACTTTGCTGAAATGTCTGGATCATGAAAACCATTTCACAGAGACAACTGGCAACATGATAATTAACTGGGAGAGGCTAACTGATCAAATGACTTGCATTACTCAGTAAGTTTGCTCCTAGGTTTCAGATGGGTGCGGTTGTTGAGATGAGCCTGATCTGTCAACAAAACACCATCACTCACTTATTTAAAAAAAATTACGCAATGCTCCTTTTCAGTAGGCTATTGGGCTTCAAAATAGCCGAACTGATCAAAATATTACTTTAGCAAACTGTAGAAAGTAGAAAATTGAGTCTGGGAATCGTTTCTCTCAGGTTGAAACAGCTCCATCGATTGCCTTCAAGTTTTTGTGCATCATTTTGTGTTACCATCTTTCTACCGGGTATTGAAGCTCTGCTGCCTCCCTGCACTCTCTCAGGAGAACTGACCTGCACAGCTACAGCCAGAACTCAGAAGGTTTTCCTCTACAGCTCTGTCGTCCTGCAACAACACACCCACGCGTTCTTATTTTCAGATTCTGCTTAGAAACGACACATCTCACTGTGCTGCATCATGACATCCTCCTCAGACTAAACATCACAGCATTGAATCACTGAGTTGCACTTACTTGTGCTAGAAACAGCTAGCAATAAGAAATTGTGTGCAAATGTTTTAATAATGACAATGCAGAGGAAGATGAATCGCCTGAGAAAGCTCACTGGGCCTCATACAAGTGCCAGTCGTCCAAACAGATTTGTTCTTAACTCATATGTGAGCGACGTCAGAGAATTATAGCACTGACATATTTTGTGCTGTATGTATCATGATAACTGTGGCTTTTTTCACAAGTCATTGATTTGAATAGTTATAGTACACTGGCTTTCATCTGAATTAGAGTTTAAATGTGATGCAGCAATTGATTTAATTATACATTTACAGTGTATAACAAAATACATGTCCTACATTAATATTTTGTTCCCCATGTACTGAGAAGTATTTTAGATTTTGTATTTTTACTGAAAAATTGAAGACACTAAAACTAACATGTACAGCTCCTGCCAACTAGGGAAGTATAGGAATACATCCTCACAGTCTTTAAAGGTTAGGATCACAGTTTTTCCAAGTATTTATATGCATACACTGATTTTTTTGTTTACTGTTGTTGTTCCTTATTTCTCTTCCTCCTCTATTTGGATAAATTTCCTTTTAATGTGACTCAGAATGTGGACAAAATCATCGCTGAAGCAGTCTGGATTATTTTAACGGAGTGGTGTTTTCTAATGCTGATAAATTTCCCTCTACAGAAAAGACTTGAGAACATCCTCGCTTTTGTCATTAGTCTCACACTACTGAAACCTCGAGTTCGCTTCAACTGAAACTAATAATAGATTTTGTGTTTTTAAACAGAACAAAGGGTAAGCCTGACCACCATTGTTACCGTAAAAATTCAGTGCAGGTTTAAAAGGAGAAGAAGAAAAAACAACAAGTAGTACAAGCTAGCAAAGCTGAACTCATGTGATAGATATATGTTTCTCTGTTTACCACCAGAGGCACAGGACTGGTTCTTACTGTGATTGCTTGGAGCCTTTCCTTCAGCAGGTCAGCCTCCTCCATGATGGCCTACAGGACAGACAGACAGAGAGCATGACAGTGAGTAAAGTAAAGGAGAAAGTTAAAGCACAAGACTAAAAAAAGTATCATTTCAAATAGGATCAAAACCTTAAACTCACTTGCAAAGACCTTTCATCCATAACAATAATGTCCATGGTTCAGTACAGTGTGAGGCACAGTAGAGCTTAGAGGTGGAAAGTGTTCTTGTCACTACAAATCCTCTGTCATTGTGATAGTATGATTAGTTTAATTTGAAACATCTTCCACAAAGACACCTTATTTATTTAATTTTTTTGGACAGCTTGGGGTTTCTGTTTTTTTCTGTGACATTTTGACATATAGCCAGGAGTGGAGTCGTGAACTGCTGACTCTAGAGTGGACAGGCAGCCACTCTACCAGCTGATCCGCTGCCTCCCCTCAAGCACTCTTTTCTAAACCTATTTTACAAAGACACTTTAAATAAGTAAAAAATAAAAAAATAAATAAAAAAACATTACATGGTAAGTACACTAGTTAAGAAATATGTATTGCTTGTTCCACCGTTGGATGTGGCTGTGTTGGTATGGCACTACAGCGATCTCAACTTATCTTGCAATATAACGCAGCTGGGGGATTATTTAGAGTGGAGTTAAACCTGGTCACTGGTCAGTTAGTACAACAGTATAGCTCACACTCTCATTTATGTAAATCATGTAAGAAAAGAAGAATACTGCATTGTGTGTTTGTCCCTGTCGCCAGTTATCTACTGTGGTATATTTTAACACACAACATAGATTTCATTATATCATCTTCGACATGCAGATAGACAGAAAGCTAAGTAACATGTATGTGTCACGTGTCAAAGGGATGATTTATCTCTACCTGAGGAATGGCATAATGACTGTAGGGAATGTAGCATGGCTGTTTTGGTACTCTGTGTTGTAATGCACAGTAAATCAGAGGGCAACAGAACGATCACTCAAGGTTAAGCTGCCTCTGTAAAAAGAAGAGCAATGGGTTCATATCCACAGCCCAAGAGAGGAAACAAGACATGTCTGAAATACTGGACTGTGAGAAAAGGAGCAACTAGAAAGAAGCAACGAGAAAAAAAGTGGACAGACAAATTAGATAGTTTTATTAGCAGTATTAGCATGTCCAGAGAGGATTCAAATCTAAAGCAGATTGGTCCATGCTTTAATTGTCAGTGGACTGAATTACTACCAGAACAGACAACCTCAGCTCATTCAACAGGAGCCAGAGTTCTTAGAGCTAGTTATTAAATGTCTTCATTGACTCCCAGTACCACAGAGATTTATCTTATCAATTTTGCTGCTGTCTTATGAAGCGCTTCATGGTTCCCCAGTATATGTCTGACCTGCTCACTGGCAATAGTCCAGCCAGACCCCTCGGGCCATCTGGTGGTTGTCTTACAGCTGTATCCATTATAAGGTATAGGTCTTCTGAGGGAGCTTTTAGTTGGTTTGTTCCTGATCTGGAAATTTCCTTCTCTGATTTGAAGCTCCAGTGACAGAGAGTGTCTATGTGGGGCAGACTGTAAAGCTCCTTAACCTTTGTCATCAGGTTTATCGGTTATTTTGATTTGATTTGTTTTTAGAATATTAATCAAATTGAATGTTTTGCTGATATGAAACACATTGAATCACTACAGTGTATTAAAAAAGCTACATAACTACAATGGACTTGACTTGATTAAAGGAAGAACAGGATTCATATTGCAGTTGTGTGGGATTGACAGAAAATAGAACACAGCTAACAAACGTGAAAACAGTGAATATGATCACAGACAATGTTAGATTTTGATTAAACCATAACCATTCATATAACAAATGACTTTTAACACTTGACCTATCTAAATGCTGATGATGACGTGAAGTTTTCTTTACAGAGGAAGCATGTACAAAGGCTAAAAACATCACTTATATGTAACTTTTCTAAGCATCATCATCAGTTTCTCGTGAGCTTGTTAAGATGCTACATATCTCTGTGTTGAATATAAATCACAGAGGTCTGACTCTGCTCGGCTGCTAACATACAGTGTAGCTCTATCAGGACTGGAAGTGGAAGTACACACCTGCTGTTTCAGGGATTTTCCAAATAAGAGCTCCCTTTGAACAATCAACTATCTGAAAGCATTGACCCTGAGGACCTTTAGGACAAACACTGACATACAGTCAATGTAATCATCATTTAGAGAGCAGTAGAGAATAAATGCAATGCATTTAAAGGGAACTAAACTACTCATTACTCTCTGATCACTGTTTGGTCATCAATAAAAACCAAGGCATTTACAAATCTTCCCATTAATCAGTTTGTTCAAACCTAAACGCTCTCTATTGGTCAATAACCCATTCGTGGCACAACATTTCCATGACACCACAAAAGAACTTCAACAAGGTTACAGAGCTAACAGAGACGTAGCTCTGCATAGACTGAATATTTAAACAGCTGATTGGCAGGGAAATGGCAAGCTGCTGCAAATTCATACAGTGGGAGGTAATGTGTTTATTTATGTGGTGCTCGTGTTCACACCGCTAGTAGCACCTGAGCTGGGTAAATATCACTGTGACCATGTTTACCACTGCCTGCTTCCCCAGTAACTTAACTGGTGACTCTGAATTGCCCAGAAGTGTGAATATGAGCATGAATGGTCGACACACACATTGTTCATACAGGTGTACTGACTTTACAACACACAGATTCCATTGCTATGTAAGCCGATATCGACAACATCATTTGTTTGGTGATCAAGTTGTACAATTTCCTCAAAAATTGCCTGGTTATATATGGTTCCTACAGTTTGGATTAAAAAGTCCATTAAATTAAAGTTCCTCTGTGCATTTTTACCAGACTGTGAGACGTGGAACACGATTTGTGATTTATTTTGGCAGCATTGTCAGACATTGACTGTAAATAATTGATTGGCTCCAACCCTCTTGCAAGTCATAATGAGATAAATTGTATAGATAGTGAATGGACCCTGAAAATTAACATAACTCCACAAGTCACCTATACGTTTTAAGTCAGAGTTTCATTGCTTTTAACTTTGTTGCTTCTGCTTGGTCTAAAATTTTCTCCAGCCAACATTTTTACCAAGTCGTCTGGTGGTAATGACTTAATTTATAAGTAAGAACACTTTAA
>OMLM01008681.1:49035-65631 GCA_900302695.1 Helostoma temminkii
AGAGCCTGGCTCTTCTGTTAAAGTGGCATCGTTAAATTTTCTACATAGTTTATATTTGTATTGTTACATTCTGTAAGGACCTCACATTGTAAAGTGCCTCAAGATGACTTTTGTCGTGATTGGGAGCTATAGAAATAAACCTAATTGAAATGACCTATACTGGTGCCAGCTTATATTCACACACTGCTGCTTTTCAGTCCCCTTAATTATTAATAAAGTAATATGACTACATTCTTACTTTATATTTTCTTGGTATAAATGCTGTATTTGAATTTGGGAACTTTAGTAACAAAGTTAGCAATATGTTTCTTATAAAACCAAATATTTCCTCCTCAAAATGTTCTTATATTAACTTTACTTAAGATGAAAAATCAAAAATGGTTGAGTCTAGGTACAAAACATTTTGAAAGGTGTTGTTCAATGATTGTTCAATTTTGACTGACTGACTAGAATTTTATGCAGTTACAACTATCCAAACCATGCAGAATCATTTATTCAGATATTCAGTCTATTAATTCATTTCAGTAAGTGATTACATGTTGTTTAGTGTAAGACAGCTGTCCACACTGTTAGCTGACGGGGGAGGGATCACATGAACTCCAGTCATGTCCATACAAGTCTGTTCTAAATACCTTATTGTATGTGAGAAGGCTCTTATATTTTTACACATTCATACTCAGCCCCCTCACACACCTACACACACATAGCGACTGAATCAATCTTTTACCCACTCATAGCAAACCAAGGCACAGCATTCATGTCACACAAGAAACACCGCAGGTTTTCATTTCTCACCACAATAGACTGCACCATTCACCTCCGCTTGTTTACCATACTTCTCAGGCTCGGCTGTAGGAATATACTGCATATATACATTTAGTCTGCTATTTTAAAATATCATATCAAAAAATAACCTAAGTAGTTTTTGGTCACATCACCTACAACACCAGTAATGGTGCTGAGTGAGTGAGTATGATTTGAAACTGTCACACTCTTGAACCAAGCAGCCACTCTGACTTCATTTGTAGGAAGTAATTTTGGACCTAGAAACATTTTATCAACTTGCAATTTGTACTCACATCAAAATAAGATTCTCATAAAGTTAAAAATGACCATATTAGTCCTTTATTTAACTGCATCAAAACAGCCTGTGGTTGTCTGACTGGCAATTTTTCTTTTTAGCATTTTCCATATGAAAATATTTCTCTGCCTCTACCTGACAATATCTATTGGAGTGTTTCATCATCAGAAACTCAGATGATGTCAGCAGGTGTGTTTTTCAGCTAGAAGCAGATAAATATTTTAAAACAGGAAAGGTAGGTGGACGTTTAATGCCATTCATATAATTTGTATAGCCATAGTCATTTTCCCCACTTTAACAGAGTAGTTTTTGTACCTTGCCTAAATCTCGACCATTCTTCTCTTGCAGAAGTCATCTATTAAAGCGTTTCTAGAGAAGTGTTTTTTTTTTGGCTATAAATTTGCTTAACGTTGGTTAGTAACAGGCACACAGAGGGACTTTGTAGATGTGTCTGCTGCCTGTGTTTGTGCTCAGCACAGCCTCACCCACCAGATTTCATCTTGTCCTATATTCATGAAGTTAATTCAGGGGGAAATTGTCACACAAGTTGAAAACACTTTGTATGCACTCGTGCCACCTATACAATAGTGTGGGACATACTGCTCCCACCAATTACAGTGATCCTCATTCTTACTGGTTATTCATCTACTAAGAGCCTCTAATGAGTCCAGAAGAATTCAACTAGCCTTCATCACAAAAATATAATTACTATATATGAGCCATACCACTGCATGTACAATTCTGGATGATGTCATTTTGTTCCTCTATTATAAATCGACATAAGCAAATGCCACTGACAGGAGTAAGAAGTAGGGATAAAGGGCTCCAGAAAGTCAAGCTGCTGGTTAGCTTGTCCACCTGTTGACACTATGGACGTCTGATCCAGCACTGCTGAAAATAGAGGCGCTGCCTGGCTCACAGCTGGACCAGAATGACACTCGAATTATACTGTGTGCAAAAGAGCGTGTGCAAGCTCGTTTGCAGCAGGTGACTCATTGCTGTTGAAAAAGAGCTAATGGTGGGAATAAACCATCAACACCTGTCAATCATGTGAGACAAACATGTAGTCACACATGAGCACTATGAACCCACTTGGGCTCATGCAATGCTCAAATCAAGCAGGAACATGGGAGAATGGAGTTGATAATAAACACAATGGGCAACATGTTAATGGAGGACAAAGCTGAGTGATGCAACACCAGTCTCATTACAGCACTAGCAGTTAAAATTAATTACTGTGCTTTACTTAGCCAAATGTACAGTCACTGGCATGCACAAGCTACTTGGACAGTTTCCAAAACTTCTTGGCGTGTAGGCTGTATCTTCTCACCCCTCCCCTTAAAAAGCTACATTCAAAACAAAGCAGATGACATAGGGGTTTGGATGATGGGACAGTCAGTCACTTTAGAGGCATTGGTTTGAGATGAATGGATGCCCATGAATAACCATAAATTAAAGTCATTACTTTTTAAATCCTCACACTAAAAGTGACAGTGATTAATGGATTCAGAATTAATTTAACAATACAGTTTGTTTTACATGTTGTCCTCTCCATCGTCTCCTATCCCACTGATCTGTTCAGATAAATTAGGGTTGCATACTTAAACACTGTGTCTTTCCTCTAGACTGCTTACATACTGTATCGCACTGTTCCACCTGAAGCAGCCCTGGAACTGGTCCATTCACTGCATCAGATACAGTCCTGGATGCTTCCCAGGAAAAATTTAAATAGCTATATGCAGCTGTTAATCAGAGGTGCGTAATAATACCCAGTGGACATTTGGGAAGACAACCAGTATAACCCAGAGCATGTAAAGTAGGTGAATGTGTACAGTTACATTAGTTCTTTTTCCATAGTTTTGTTTGTGCTACATTTGTATGAACTTCGATCATAATGTTTTCATTGTTTCAACCAATAAGCTTTCTTCAGGTTTACAGACATGTTAAAATTTGGAATGTGTGGCTTCTTTGCAACCTGTTTCAGTATTACTACAAGGAGTCCCCCTTATGTAGCTCTCACAACGCTGAACCAAACTGAAGAAGAGTACTCAAGAAGAAGTGCTACTAAACCTCTCTGTGAGTAAAAGTAGAACTTAACATGTTCATGTGTCCATAGATACGAGATAAAATCTTGTTATTTGTGCTCTGTCCAGGATCAATACAAGACTCCAGTTCCAGTGACATGACCCCAATACCTCCCTGTCTGTCTAGTCATTCAGCCAAAGTCCTCCTGACTTCTAATCCCTGCTCCTCCTTTCTTAATCTGATCTCTGATGGATTAACTGCACACAGGCTAGCAGCAGATGCCTTCACTACTCTGCTGCATGACCTGCTATACCCCAGTTAATCAAGGTGATACTACCTTTGATTAACAGATGAATTCAGATTCAGATGAATAAGATACAGATTGTTCTAGTGTGCCACCTTGAAAATGTAACACTGAATATTAATACTCCAACTTGTCCTCTTCCAAATTGTAAAGACAAGTTGATTTTAGTAATAAGCTGACTTCATGAGTCAGAACTAGATTTTTTGAAACAAAATTTTATGCTCAAACATTGATCATTTTGTCAGTTTTTGGCAATTAGCAAAGACAAATTATCAAGCTAATATGTCCTTATTCTTGTAGTTATAGGCTATACCTATCCTTACTTCTGCAAAATTATAAACTGGTCGGAGCCTCCACTGGTGTATTTTAATGTACAGTATTAGCTAAATGAAACAGATCAAATGCATTGCATTTTTATGTACTTATAATCCTGATCTGGGGGCCTCCACTCTCTGTCCTCTCCTTAGGAATGTCCCTCCTATCGTCTACACAGAGAGCCATGATGAGCTGCTCACAGACACAGTGGAGCAGAGCAGAGTCAACCACAATGCTTGTTAGCCATGTGTGCCACACAGTCCACCAGTAATGGAGACAGAGCCACCAATTTATCACACTACTACATTACTCTGTTCAACAAGCAGATGCAAAAATTTGACAACTTCACTACTTTGCCTGAGGTCAGATAAACTAGTGTAAGTACACCGTATGTTTGTGTAGTCATACTGTACAGGGCATATTGTGGTATATATGTGTGTATATATATTTGTTAATTGTAAATGAGTTTATTGAGTTTTTGTAACAGTTGAGTCCAATGAACTACTTAAAACATACGCAATACACAAACTTTGAGTCTGAGACCTGAAGCTTTAGGTTCAGGTAAAGCAGTGATGAATATGTGTTATGTATTATTTGAATGATTAAAAAATATCCAATTGCATGAAAATTATGTATTAGAATGGTGAAATAGCTTTGCTCTCTGCTCTGAAGCAAGGAAAAGGTATTATGTCACATCTAGGTTAGCCTTATTCCATTAGCATCTCAGCACAATTCCCCATTAAGCATTCATTTCCATTGTTCTTTGAGACACCTTAAAAAAACCCAACAGAACATAACCCCAGTGGGACAACAACCTTCCACTGACAGTAGGTTGATTTAAATATAAGATCGGGATCTGTATGAGTAGATACCCAATATTCTATTTCTTCTTAAATGAATATGTCTTCATACTAAGCTATGCTAAATATTCTGACCACCTCTGAACTCTTAAAATTTCTTTTTGTAGTTAAAAAAACACATTGTTCATGCTGAGCATACCTTCTATAAAACCAATAACAGTGTGATGTCAGATCCTGTTAGAGTTGTGAAAATGAACTCTCTACTTCATTAGCATCCTTCATCTCTAGTTCTGCCACATGTGCTGAAACGTTGATCTGACTGGGATGAGTGGGAAGAAAAGGGCGCAGGGTGACTCGTTCTCTGCAGGCATCCCAGCACAACAGCATGTATGTGGGAGTGTGTGTGTGTGTGTGTGTGTGTGTGTGTGTGTGCGTGTGTGTGTGTGTGTATGGGTTTGTACATACATTACCCACGTCGACATAATGTACATGCACTTTTCCTGTCAGATCATCACTTCTAAATATTTTCAGTTTTGTGGGAAATTTCTGAAGAGCATAAAAATGTGACAGGATATTATATAGTGACGTTGTAGCTTCCTCTACTGATGTGTGCATGTGTGTGTGTCTGAGAGTAAAGGCACTTTATAATTAGAGCCAGACCCCTGCTGGGATGCTACAAACAGTCAACAGCTTAAAAGCATTAAAAGATTATAGATTCAAAAGACCCTTTGGCTCATTTTAGCTTCTTTCCAACAACAACCAGTTACCTCCGGATAACTGACGTATCGTAGAAAGTATGTGGAGAGAGTAGTTTATAACACAGTGGTATCCTCAGTACTCAGTAATCGTTCTGATTTGACAGGCGTATGTACCCAGTCAAAGCCCTCAGCTTCGATGATCCACATTAGTGTATTAGAGACAAACAGTAACAGAGATAAGGAGGTCTACTCACCGGGTGTGTGCTGTGTGTCTTCGAGAAGGTGATAGCAGAACCTGTGTGCAGCTCGCTCTCACAGTGTATCCAACATTACTGAGGTTGTGTCGGGAGATTGTGTAGGCTGAGAAAAGACTCCCTCCCTCTTCTCTCTCTCTAGCTCTCTCTGTGTCTTTTTTTGCTCCCTGTGAGTCTGTCAAAGAGCTCAACCATGTGCCTGAAATACCTCTGCCCAACAATCGCTGCACATGTACAGTATGCACACAGACACGCATGCACACTTATTGCAGATACGCTGTATGTCTCTGTATGTTTTCAGTGTTTCCATTCATGCCATCCTACTTTTTGTTGTTATGTGAAAGAATCATGAAAAGAACAAAACCTCTGCAGTGCAATGATGCACTCATGTAGGGCAGGAGGTAGAGTGGTTGTCCACCTGTCATAAATGTCATAGGCACTTACACTACCAGTCAAAAGTTTGGACACACCAATGCAGGTTAAGTAATAAACCTGAATTGGCAAGTGTGACATAATAAGAAGACAGTTATAATGTTTGCTGATCATAGCCTTCTGTATGTTGATGTAAATATTCCTTTAAAAGCAGCTTCCTGATCAGTTTTATGTTAAAAATCTTATAAAAGCTTTACTAAAAACTTAACTTCTATGGATGTCCAGACTTTTGACTGGTAGTGTAAATACCTCACAAATACATAGTTTAATTAGTGAAATTTCACTACAACCTTAAGATAGTGCCAGTTATTTTTTAATAAAATATTCTTAAGTTCCTGTAATGAAACAAACATTTCACTTCCACACTGTATATCAGTATATACCCACATTTATACTATAAATGTACAGTTTGGTCTACAGCACATGGGTAATATCTATCTGTAAACTTTGTGTGTCTGTATGTCTCTGTGTGTGTTCAGCTGCCCATGCCCATGACAGACGTGCACAGACATCAGTGCTGTCTTACAATTAGTGTACCACTCCTGTCCACATTTAGCTCCAAAGAGTGTGAGCAGTGAAGTGTGGATGGGCATAATGTATCTGTCTCCATCTCATTCTCTCTGTGACTCAACTCCAGTTGTCCTGGCTCACCGATACAACTGAGACACTCCTATTGTAAGGACAGACGCACTCGCTGTAAGACATCATTCCTTCTGATGCAATGCCATTGTTAGAAAACGGTGCTTTATTCATGGGTTCTTTTTGAAATGCTGCTCCACTTAAAGGCTTTAATTGGAGAGGTTGTTGTTGCCATAGCAACATTACCCGCTCCAAATTTGTACATGGTTAGTAGACAGACAACTGAAGGAATGCCTACCATTGGTCTGCTTTACAGGCAGTACTGTTCAGATTGGCAGAATGATTGTTTAATGTCATTTACTTAAACTGTTGAAAACTGTTAAGATAAGTTCACATCCTGGATCCTGATTTGTTCATGTTAGGATTTTTGGCTTGAGGTCTGTTGTATTTTATAAGAGAAATCTGAAGCAGATACCTGATCCCGTTGGTGTATTTTAAGCATTCTAATTGGACATAACCCAATCTTCAACTCTTCAGTAATAATGGCCCAGCCTCCACAGCCTCTTGTTGTTTTAACACAGAGATCAAAGAATCCAAGCCTTCATTAGGGGATTAAGCAACAGAAGATGCTGCATCAGTTTTTCTTGACATGATACTTCAGCATCACGTGACACCTATCAAGCCACCATTGGGCCTCATTCACTTTCCAAATCTTTTTAAAATTTGTTTTTATGTCAGATTTGTATTCTTAAATCCTCATTCTTACATTTGTGAATCCCATTGCCTCATAAATTCAAAGCACATTCTAGTTATTCATATTTAGTATAGGTAGGTGCCCTGCTGGTGCATTTAAAAAGACTGCAGGGCAGTGTGCATGCAGGGTGACCTCACACAGAATTCATAAAGGAAGGTGAAAGTCAGTGGATCACAGGACTCACTGGATTTGTGAATGTGTAGGTCTGGAGACTGTGGCTAAGGAGGAAGTGGAACATGTTTCATGGTGATGTCCTATCACATGAACTGAAAAGCTAATGTAGGGTTTATTAATTATTATCAAAAGACACGGTCAGCATTCAAATGTGCACAGGAGCGGTCTTTAGTGTGCATAGATTTAGTTTTTTACAAAACAATCGAATCCCAAATTAGAAAAAACTGATGAATTTCAGAATGTTGTGAGTGAGGCCTATTTAGTCTGTTCCCAGTTTTAATGGAACTGATTACTCCTTTCACATGCTAGATACAGTTAGTGTACACGAGTGATCTTCTTAAATACTTAGTTCAATACTGTATTAAAGACCTTTCATCATTTTTACATTTTTATAATTTCTGTGTACAGGTAAAGTGACATAAGTCCCTGCTTCCTGGAGGAGGGACGTCTCAGTTGCTCTTCCTGAAGCATCTTCCATTTTGTTCCTTGTTAAGGATTTTTTTCAGGGCAGATTTTCCTGACTCCAGGGTGTAAGAACAGAAGATGTCCTGTGCTGTACAGAAGCCACTTGAGGGAAATGTGATTGGTAATATTGGGCTCTATACTGCACTGTAAACTGTATACTGTGGACAATCTCAGTTACAGTTAGAAAAGAAATATACATTTATATTTCCTTGATTTTTAATGGTAATACATCACACTTACTTAATGTTGTTACTGAGTGGAACGGTTCAAAGAACACTTAGAAAGGACTATATAATTCCCTACAGGCCCAGCTCTTTCAGCCCATACTTTTTCTGTTTCTACTGGATATCATATCAGTTGTGAAAACTCTACCATCTATCACATTTTCACAGAAGGCCTTCTGAACAGGCAGACACATGAACACTCCTAATACAAATGTCTATGTCTATTCTTTGTATCACCTCTAGAGTCAACTTTTGCCAAACACTTTGTTCTGGTATCAGCAGGTGAAGCATTCATAGGCTAGTTAACTAGTTAACTTGGTCACAAGTGACACAAACCCTCGCTGTCTTTTACTAGTTGCTTGTGAGATTTTGGTTTTATTAATCGCCTCAAATGCCCTGAATGTTTAAACACACACATCTTTCTTTTTCAAATCTCTTAACTTTCTTTCTTTTTATGACTTTTTATGGCTTTGTCTTAACTGATAGCTTGTGTCATAGTAGTAATTTAATTTTTATGATATATATCACAATATCACATCTCAAATTACCCTCTAGAGTCTTAACTATCTGTACAGTATATTCAGAAACTTCCAGGTGTCATGTACTATAACAGACAGGACCTGAGCTACACAAATTAGAATGAGGACAGACTATAAAAAAACACAAAACTACATTCACACATACAGAAAAAGGAAACAAAATGCATAGGTGGGGAGCGACAAGAGGAGTAAGACTCATGGAGGACATATACAGAAAAAGTCATCTAAGGCACTGTCCAGCTTAAAACCTAAGACCTGTCAGAGTAAAAAAGACATAAAATTCTATAGAAAACCTGACAAATCCCAATTGCACAAACACTAGGAGAGAGTAGAGAGGGAAAAACTCAAAGGAACAACAACAGCAGACCAAAACACTGGGCAGGGTGGTTGGGCCAGTAACTGCACACTGGAAACATACAGGATGCAGACTGGGGATACCTGCCAAGGGGCAGAGAGAGAGAGAGAGAGAGAGAGAGAGAGAGAGAGAGAGAGAGAGAGAGAGAGAGAGAGAGAGAGAGAGTAAAAAGGCATGACATGTAATGGTGGAATGTGAGCAGATGGAGAGGAGCTCGAGGGAGTATATGAAGGCAGGTCCCCCAGCAGTCTAAATGTATTGCAGAATATACAATAATTATATTTATGGTTCAGAATCATCCGAGCCAGCTCTGACTATAAGCTTTACAGAGAGAGTATCTGTCTCCTGAACCTGAACTGGAGTCTACAAGGGGAGGAACCAGCTCAACTAGGACTTCTGGGAGCAAAGTGTGGGTGTGTGCTGGGATGATATGGTACTATGAGGTCTTATATGATGGAGCTTGATCATTAAGCACTTTATATGTGAGGAGAATGATTTTACATTTTATTCTAGATTTTACAGGGAGTCAATGGAGATAATCTAATGCAGAAGAAATATGATAGATGATAGAAATATTATTTCTCTTGCTATGTCCTATCAGAACTCTGGCTGCAGCAAACAGAAAGACAGAGGTCCCAGGATGTCATCACAGAAATGAGTGAAAAGAGGGGGCAGGGAACAGAAGAAGAAGACATCATGGACTCTCATTGCTTGAAGAGCATCTTGTCACTAATGACGAAGCTAACACAGTTCCTCTGAGCATTCTGAGATGATGATGATCCAGAGGCAAAGCCTAAAAACTTTTAAAGCATGACAGAGAAAATAGAGACAGTTGTACAAAGAGATAATGCAAAGAGCTCCCTTTCTGACCTTCTGATCTTATCACTTGGCCATTCATAGCGCCCATTTTCATTACCATTATCCTCGTTCTCATCATCAACACGCCGGTGCTACTCGAGAGCCGTTAGGCCGGCACTCCCGTTGCTATGACAACCGCAGAAGTGAAGTGGAGTGTTTTAGCTGCTCCAGTCTAAAGATAGAGCCCTTATAAACACAGCAGTTGGGCAGCCCAACTACAGTGATCATATTCAACGAAGACAGAGGAAGAGTGAGAGCAGAGAATGAATGAGACTGAATGTTAAGCAGCCCACACAGAGACACACAGCCTTGAAAGATGAAAAATGCCTCTTTTCATTCCAATATAATCATTACTATAGAGTGTATGACAAATGTGAGAGTGGTTGTTTTAGGCACGGAACTGTCCAAATCTACATGATGTATCATAGTAATCATTACCTCACATACACATACAGTAGCAAACTGAGTCACATAATTACAATATTTACAAAATGAATTATCAGGGACATTCTATTTAAAGTGTGACATACCATTTTTGTGCTAATGTGCACTAATATTTCAGAACTAAAAACACAATGTCTGACATGTGATCAATGTAAAATCTTTATATGGTGAATTTGAAATAGTTGCCTATTATATATCCAGTAGATGCAGAATCATGTTTGTGTCCACCTAAAAATGAGAAAATGCCTGGTGCTTTATGAGTCTGCTCTGTATGGGTATAATAGAATTTATTGGCCAAATATGCAAACACATACAATGCTGTGAAAAAGTATTTGCCACCTTCCTGATTTTTGATTTATTTTTCTGGCATATTTGTCACATTTAAATACTTCAGAGCAACACATTTAGTATTACACAAAGATATGAGTAAATACAAAATTTGCTTTTAAATTATTAATTAAATTGGAATTAAATTATTTATCATTTATTAAGGGAAAAAAAAGCTGTCCAAACCTTCCTGGCTCGATGTGAAAAAGTAATTGCCACCCGCTTGCAAAATCATAAATAAACTGTGATAAACTGTGATCGGAAAGCTGAGTTCAATTTCACTGATTCAACAATAGGAAAGAAACTGACCAAAAAGAACACAACAGCTCATCATTAGCCAAACATCTGGAATATTCCCAAGACTTTTGGGCAAATATTCTGTGGACTGATGAGACAAAAAATGAACTTTGTGAAAGGTGTGTGTCTCGTTATATCTGGTGTAAAACAAACAGCATTTTATAAAAAGAACATCATATCAATAGTCAAACATGGTGGTGGTAGTGTGATGGTCTGGTAGTGTGATCGTCTGGGGCTGCTTTGCAGCTTCAGGACATGGAGGACTTGGAACCATGAATTCTGGGCTGTATCAGAAAATCCTGAAGGACAATGCCCAAACATCAGTTTTTGACCTCAAGAGCACTTTGGTTATCCAGCAGGACAATGATCCAAAATACACCAGCAAGTCCACCTCTGAATGGCTCAAGTATGTACTTACAATGACAATAAAGGCTGTTCTATTCTACTGAGATGGTTTGGACATGTGCAGAGGAGGGATGGTGGTTATATTGGTAGAAGGATGTTGAAGATGTTCAAGAGGAAGGCCAAAGAGGAGATATATGGACATGCTAAAAGAGGACATGAAGTTACCTGATGTGAGAGTAAAGGATGCCCAGGATAGAGTTAGGTTGTGGTGACCCCTGATGGGAACAGCCGAAAGGTGAAGTATGTTTATATATATGTTTAATGATGTGAATCATTTAAACATGACAAAAAATAAAGAAGGTCAGGAAGATGGGAATAACTTTTCCACAGCATTGTATAGCAATTTTTCTTCTGGTCATTGGGAAATCTAAATGACAGTATAGAAGAATGTTCAACAGTAAACCAACAAAAGAACTTTGCCGATAAGATTACACCGACTGGTGCAGATTTAAAACACATAGACCAGCTGAGAGGAAAATTCTTCTTGGGTGTAGAAGCTGGTGATGATGGAGAAGATGGTAGACATCCCTGGATCACCTCTTGGAAGATGGTGGTAATGGGGAGAAGGTAAATATAGTCCTGAAAGGCACAGACAACAGAAAAGAGTGGTCTCAGCAAACTGACTGATCTGAGAAACACAGCTAAAGCAAAAGCAGTAACACAGTTACTGGCTAAAGCTGGAAGATGTGACGAGGCATCTACAGGAATCCCAAATAGTAAGAGGTAAACTATCTTCCTCGCTGAAGTGCCCTGCCAATACTTGCTGTATCCACAGCCTCTTCCTTCTCAGCTGCAGAAGAGTCTAACTCACTGGTGTCACTGCTGTCTTGGTGGCCTCTCTCACTGGTCGCACTGTTTTTGAGGATGACCTGCTGTAGGCAGATTTACACAAGGGTGCTACACCTTCCATTTCTTCTGATAGAATTAACGTTTAACTTCTTTTTACATTCAAGCAAACTATACTTTTATTTAAAGTGTTTAGTTTTACTGTTTACTATTTTTTGGATGCTTCCATTAGATTTTATTCAAATTATTATTAATACTTCAAATAAGTATTGTATCTTGTTTTTAAATACTTTTCTAGTCTAGAAATATATAGATATATAGCTAGAGATAAACAGCAATAGATGACTTCACCAGCCAACTGCACGCCACATAACCATGCCACATTCTCCACCATGTCTCTAATGAATGGAAATGTATGGAGCATCTGTGGTGGCGTTGTTGGACCTGATGTAAGGCTGCCTGTCTCTATGAGGAGGCCTTCATAATGCATCCACAGCCTCCCACCCACTCACATTCTGTCGTGGAGAGGAATTATGTGTGCAGCTATGAGCCACAACAAAGAAGAGCTGTTTTGGCTGAATGATAAAAACATCACAGAGGAACACAGAGTGCGGCGTGTAGCAGTTTGATGTGAAAATTAAAGAGGATTCTTTGAAACAAAGATTCTTAGTTGCTGAGGGGACATGTAAACACGTTTGGTCGATCTATGGATGTAAAGATTAAGAGCTTTGCTATTTTATAGATCTGCAGTATGCTAAATGTCAAAATTAATTGCCACACAGAAGTCAGACCCGTCATGAGTCCATGTTAACTAAATGTAGTCTATTTCTGACATCTACTGGTTATTAAAATGCACAGCATTTTACATAAAAGAATGGTTTTAGGCTTCCTTGTAGCCTGTTCCAGTAGCTCTGTGACTGGTAGTTAGTTTAGGTTTTATGCCAAGAAGTTTCAAATGATGTTTTTATAAATGTATTTATGCTGTTCTAAATATATCCTTTGTGAGTATCACACAATTTGTCAACAGAGTCACTGTGGCCCGAACTGAACAAGGGCAGGACTGTTTTCAGGACTATTGTATATTGTTCTTTTCATTTGTGTCCAGTTTTCTTTTTAACGGAACAGTGCTCGTGATGTTAGACAGAAAGTTACTGCTTATTGCAGCTGTCTTATTGGACTTGCTAATTGTGTCGCATTTTTCCAGACCTAACTGTCACCCTATTTCATGTCTGGATGTATTGCTGAAAATAGTAACATCAGATCCTCTCATTCTATACAATAACTCATTAAGATGCTTGTTTTCATTACATTTTATTTAAATCCAAGTTAAAGCCCCGGATAAGAGGAAATTGTGTTGTATCAGTCTAATCACTCGCTCGGCTTCCTGTGCTATATTGGTATCTAAACTCCAACTGCCAGTCACTTTGCAGTGTATCAGCACTGTGATTTTTTAAATTATGGTTTGATACACTGCAAGCAGAATTAGGCTAAAACCCTGGACAGCTGCATCAGTGATCAGCTGATGATCTACAACAAGCATATTCATGTACAACATTGCTCTTCCTGCAGCTTAATATGCATTAATTAATAACACTGAAGTGCTTCTCAACCCTGGTCCTCAAGACATACTGTCCTGCTTGTTTTCCAACTATCCCTGCACTTACAGCCTCTGATTGGCTGAACACACCTGATCCAGGTACATGTAATTAGCAATCAGCAGGACAAGGATAATTGGAAAACAAGCAGCCATGAGAACAAGGATTGGGAGCCACTGCTGTGCTGTATTGTAACTGACATGTATTTATGAACATGATGTCTCACTGGTGTGGTATGTTTGATGGATGGTGTAGCGGGTCTCAGGCTTGTCACAGTTATTACCTCCAGCTTATCTCGCCTCACTGTCATTTTTGGCTTCTTATTTCTAGAGCCTCATGACCCTGACTGCAGTCACACTGGACGTCAGTTAGCATCAGTTGACAGAAATAGCTATGGTGTCACACATTTTGTCCTGTAAATGTCCTGCTGGTAAGGCATGGTACACGCATGGTTGATATGGACGTTGTTCCAGAGACACTCCAGATGTAGTTGGTGACAGTTTTGCAGAAGTCTCCTGCCAATTGGAATCACCCTCTGCTGAACTTGTGACAGACCGTGTCACTGTGGGATACTACTGTGTCCCACAGTTTTAAATGAGCTAGTGTGCAGTACTGACTCTGTCCTAACAGACTCAACTGGCACTGTCACACAGGACAGGTGCCACCTGTCAAATCATGGGAGGCTCATCATATACAGTAGATATCAGATGAGAATGTTTTACTCCATCACAATGAATTTAGAACTGTAATAATACAATATACAGTTAGGTTCAGATGTATTTGGGCAGTATTTATAATTTTGCCTTTTTACGCCATGTTCAGGGGCTCAAAAATATTTGGGCAATGTGATTTAATTGTAAATATAACCATCATTTTTAATATTTGAATGAAAATCCTTTACAGTCTGAAGTCTGAAGATCATTCTGAATTTTATCCCGGGACATACTTTGCCTTCACTGCAGCCACCTTCAGTTGCTATTTGTTTGTGGTTCTTTCTGCCTTAGGTTTTGTCTTCAATAACTGAAAAGCATGTTCTACTGGGTTGAGATCAGGTTACTGACTTGACCATTGAAGAATTAACTCTTTAAGCTAGCTACTTCTGTCAGCATTCAAACATGTTATTGTTGTGCCTACATCAGTAAAGTAATAACATCAATACTTTTACTAGAGGTAATCAAACTTTTAGGCAGTGGGAGTTTGATGCATGCAAAGTGCTGTACAGCTTATTCAAAATGTTTTGTCTTTAGAAGGTCCGATCTTTAACAAATCCTTAAATAATCCAACTTATTAAAGCAAAATTGAACATTACTTCAACAACTTATTGGATTTGCTGAGAATTTACAGTATTTATCTGATTTAAGAAAATCAGTCTCTCCTTTAATTATTTATTTTGTATTTTACAGCTTACTTCCATTTACTTACTTATTTCACGTTTTTACAGCAAACTACTGAGATGGATGGGTGAATAGAAAACCAGCAGATGGGTGATCTGTTTTCCAGCAGCGCATAGCAACAGGACAGCTGAACACACAGCTGAGTAACAAGCTGCTGCTGGCACAGCACAAGCTCCTAACGGCAGTTGTAATGATAATAACAATTCATTAGCAATTAATGTTTTGTCAAACCCATGTCTCTAAAAACATTAAGGCTGCTGGTTATATAATACTCAACAACAAGAAAGAACATTGTTTGTTTCAATTTTAATACAGACATTTTTCTTTTTTAACTAACAGCGTTAACCTCACTTTAACCCAGGTGTGGAAGTTGTCTACAACAAAATAATCAGGAATATGTTTTTGAAGGGAATGTAATTGCAACTGGATTAGATTTTCTGTTAATGTAATGTGGATATGTTGACAAGTATGGGGACTTTAAGTATGTAAATAAGTTGCAGTTCAATAAAATGTACCCTGACAATGAATTTTCTTCCACCAACATATCTGATCTTGCAATACAACTTAACTTACTAAAGCTTCGTTCAGACTTTTTGTGAATGCTATAAACGTAGTGCTTCTTTTATTCAAAGAAGGGCACATCATCAGAACATAAACATCACATTTGCCACAAAAACACTAGAGCTGATTACAGACACCAGACATGCTTCAAAAGCTGATGAAGGGAGTGTCTCATTTCATCACAGATAATGCTCTTTTTGTGCTCTTAAGCCTTAGAAATGACAATACTGTCATGCAAAGGTAAATTTATCTCTATAGCCAGATGCACAGAACTGACTTTCCACATGGGGGCAGTCCTGCCACATGATCATCCAGCTTAGTTCCCGCTCAGTGACACTGCACCTGTCTGCTTGACATCCAGGAAGCACTCTTTGTGTCCTCTGTGCACCTGTCGTACACAGCTGCCTTTTTAGGGAAAACACCAATCCACACAGAATAAGAAATGCTTCAATTACTGGATTCAAATGTAATACTGTTCATCTGTGCAGGGAAGCATCCTACACTTCAGCATCTCACTATGGTCCTAAAGTCAGGAAAGGAAGACGTTAAAAGAAAAGATATGGTAAAGTTTAGAAATAAGCAAAATGTAGTGACTATAATCAATGGTGTTGTGGGTTTCTGACAAATTATCATCCCTTTTAAACATTTTTTTTAACAATGGTGTTACAGAGAAGGTCACATAGTCATTAAAATCAAGTTCACCTACTTGGGACCTCACTAGCAGAACATCACTGCCAAGTTCTGCATTTAAGATCTGCAGGTCTCTTTTTTGAAATGATGACATTTTGGCACGAGAATGGCTACTTATCATTTTCTGGATAAAATACATGGAGAAAATCAAATTAAATCACATGGCTGCTGTTATTGTATTAAATAATTTTAGTGCATCACACGAAAGACCAAAACAACAAGCAATGTGTTCCCACTACA
>OMLM01008681.1:70442-83659 GCA_900302695.1 Helostoma temminkii
GGGTGTACCCCGCCTCTCGCCCGTAAGCTGGCTGGGATAGGCTCCAGCACTCCCGTGACCCCTGCGGGGACTAAGCGGTATAGATGATGAATGAATGAATGAATATAAACATTAATGCAGTTGGTTGTTGTTTTGCAACATTTTTGCTTAATGTAATGTGGAATAAGTTATTTATATCTATCTAATAGTCCCAAACATGGAATATGGGTAACACTATAAGCAAACAGGACATAAGGAAACCACTGGTGCCAGTGGTGCATGTGCCATTAACTAACGAGCTGTTGTTCCAGATTCTGGTTAAACCTCTTTTTGAGTTCATCAGCTTGTGTGGGTGTGTTGTTGGCAAATCCCCGATAACCTGCAACTAGTATAAGCTTTCAGCAGTTCAGACATGAAGGTTGTGTCCTCTTTGTCCACTCTCTCCAGAGGAAAACAAACCTTTGAAAATATCCGAACGAGGCAGGATGCAACAGATTTGGACTTAATTGACTTCAGTGGGAATACTTTGTAATTAGAGGCATAATCTGCACTGGCCAGCATGATTCTTCTGATTTTCTTCTCTCCACTGGGTCCCTTCCAGTCGATTCTTGGCGCTCAGATGATAATTGGGAGCGGCTGGAGGGAAAATTTAGCTGATGCACTTAGGGCAGCTCCAGCAACACTGTCTTTATGTAAACCAGTGGAATGGAATGGAATTTATGTTGCAATGGAAATTATGTTGAATACATGTTGTGGTGTTACGCATACCCAGAGGGCCAACATTGACAATAGATACAAAATTGCATATTGGACTGTCATTTGCCTAATCTGTGGGTATGGAAAACAAGGCCATACTTTAGACTTGCCTCTCCAGTTTTGAGGTCTTCCTAGATTTTCTACAAGACTTGTATCCTGCTGCTTTTTATTCTCAGGGAGAGTAAAAAGCAGACTCTTGCAGTGGATCTCAGCAGATATTCCAGTCTTATATTCCTTCAGTTTTAGTCTGATATTTTGTTGATAACTCCTCTGCTTCCAAATTTCTAATGATGTCTCTTTGGTGGCTCTGGTGGTGTACCCCGCCTCTCGCCTGTATGCCGGCTGGGATAGGCTCCAGCACACCTGTGACCCCTACGTGCACTAAGCGATTCAGAAAATGGATGGATAGATGTCTCTTTGCTGTGCCGTAGCCACCTAAATTAGTGCAGAGTTGGTGCAAAGTAGAATTTAGGCTTGAGTAAGATCATGATGATGAAAATGCTTTGCAAAGACACTGTGTTACAGTTTGCCACACATTGTATTACATGTGGTGGGTGACTTCAGTTCCCATTTACTGCCATCTCTTAATTGTGTTTTAAAAAAGAAAATGTTTTGCTTTCTTCTTGTAGCTTTCCTTTGTTTTCTGGGGATCGTATACACTGCTTAGAGGAGCCCATGGTAAAAACACTCAACAAGTCATGGAGTTAGTTATAAAGACAAAAAATCAGTATACACATTGATGCTATTTTTTAGTGGTGCTAGTAATAAAGGTGCATACTATTACTAAACTGCAATCACAGGTGCAGTTTGTTTACAATATTAGTTAGAAACGGTTAGCAACAAATCAGTATTAAGCAGCACCAGAGGTAGTAATCCACTTCACTCAAACTAAACCAAAGTGTGTAATAAAATGTCTGTAAGTATCCTAACGGTAAGTGAGTGGAATAAAATGCATTCAGATAATACCCCACATATCCCAAGGTTCTTCTGCCTTTGTTGTATTAAAGGAAACTTCTTATTATGTGTTTATTATGTGTTTTCTCTCTCTCAAGAGCCATTACACAAACAGAGGAGTAAAAGAACTTGTAAGCTATGAGAGAAGTGCCAAATACTCTGAATATTTACCTCCAATTAAAAACCTAAGCACACACACACACAAGTACACAGTGAAATGCTTCAACAGAGTAAATTCTTTGTCTCACTAACTCCAGGTACTGAAAGTACTTCCCCCGCATGTTAACAGGATGTGATTTCTACTGGATGCCAAATTTAACATGTTGAGCCCACCTAGTGCGACCATACAGAGATTAAAGAACTTTCAGAAGCACTGTTTAAACTAAAGCCTTATTGCTGTCATAGTGCTGCTGTGCAGAATCATAAATATGAGATCACAGTTCAAAAAAAAAAAAGAAAGAAAGTAAATCACTTTTTTAAAGATTTTAAGATTCAAAGACTTTAGAAAGCTGCAGAACTTGACGACAGCTTTTGTATGAATTTATGTCAAGAAATTCGTTGAGGAGTGCAACATCCCTCCTATTTTTGTGTAGACGTGGCATCCGGTCCCCTAACGTATTGTCCAGTGCAGGTCCACCGGCCGTCAAACTGAGCATATGGCTTGTCATAAGAGAAAACAGTGGGTCTGTATGATATATAGGAACTGTTTTAAAATGACATAAAGAGTGTTGGTGGATATCACTGATCTGAAAACAGTCTTGACTTGACAAGTGGGCTTGGGAGTCCAGACTACTAGGAGGTTAAGTGCAACAGCAATGTTTTTACTAACTACTGTTTTTATTACTACTTCATCTGGATAATATAATAAACAACTCATAAATACAGATGAAAAATGCATGTAAGAGAGAAATGAAACATCTGTTGGACATGACTGTGGATGATGAGGATCTCTGGTGCGGCCAGTGCTTCTTTTTCTCTCTCTCTTTGCCTTTGTACATTTCAGTGGGAGAAAGTGGGACGAGGCCAGGAGCTGTACTGTAAAAACCCACAGGATAGGAAGGGAAGCATATTTCCTCTCCATTCATTTCTCAAAGCTGAATACTTTATGAAAATGAAAAAAGTCATGTTTTTATTCTTGTAATTTTTGATGATTTCCAATCGATGCTATAACCACTTGGTTTTCATTTGCTACTATGCTACTATAGTTAAATGGTGGGATGGGTGTAGTGTGTGTTTGAGTTCATGTGTGTGTGTGTATTGGTGTTACATAAAAGAACTCAGTTTCACCTCTGCACTAATCACTGGTTGGTGAAAACGAGGATCATCACATCTGTATGTGCTTCCACCTCAGGGCTCAGAGCTTTTGGGTTTCTTTTTGGAGACAATAATGAGGCAGGGGCTCTGTTGCTATGGCAATCTTCAGGGATAAAGACGGATGTGGGCACAGAGGAGACAGGGTGCTAAATAGAAGACTGAATGGGGCCTGAATGAGAGAGAAAATATTTGTTTCAAGGCTGCATCACCTGTCGGCTCATATTTCTGTCTGATGCTGTGGCACTTTTGATCAAACTATTTCAAAGTCTGCAGAGTGAAAATAACACCCTCCAATTTGCTTGAGTGCTCTTGGGGCAAGCAAGGACTTCAAGAACAGCAAGTTGGGAAAAACACATCTGAGCACAGGTTTGATTTGTTAAATGGATGAATGGACTGAGATGTGACCTACAGTAGTGACAGACAGCATGGTTGTTTTTCTGTAAGCCTCTAAATGAGAGACGGGTTTAAATGGTATGTGGACTACCTGACAAATACACACACACTTATTCTTTTAGAATTTCTTAATAAATTGACGACCATTGAAAACGCTAATCAACACTTCTGACTTGACACCTAATATGTCCAAGTCTTTCCAGTAAAGAGTAAACATCTCCACACGTAAACACCTGAACAACAGGAAAACAGTCAAAAATCTTCTTTATCCTCAGTCTCTCAAGATATAGTCAGATCTGTAAAATGCTCATCAAAGGTGTATTCATCAGCTTAACTTAATTTTAATAATTAATTACATGGGTGCTATAAAGAGCCCAGAGTCATGCGAAAAGGTTGGGTGAAATCACACTTACTGTGGTGCTGATTCTCAGCCTTGCTGACATGACAGAATCGCAGGTGTTAATACACAACCATGTGATTAAGGGAATGATTTAACACATGAGAAGTATGCTATTCAAAATACCACTACTGATTACACCTTATCATTTAGTTTCATTTATCTCTTACATGTCAGTTTTAGGTATCTGCCTAAAGGAAGTAGTTCACATAGCAATGGCTGTAGGAGGATGCCACAGCGTATTTGTAAAAATACTATACAACATAAAGTTGATTTGGGTCAGTGGATGGTGAATAGAAGGTAAATTAAAGCACAGAGTGTGTTCTCAGGAGACTAGAGTTCAAGGCCATATTATACAACCACATGTTATTGTTACCAGTCATGCATTAAAGAAATACAGCAATTGTTAAGGCAACATTTTGACATTATTATAAAAACCTATTTAGCAACCAAACCTAAATCACATGAGTTTGTGTCTAATCCCAACCAAATAATGAAATTGAAAATATAATATATGTAAATAGTCTTAATGCAAAACAAGGCAGATCCTTTTAAAAATATTTTACAATGCCATGTTCTACTTTCTGGTATGAATTATAATGTGCAAGACAACATAAATAACAATATCTATGTATGTTATTGTATTGTATTGTATTGTTATTGCCTTGGCTCTGGCACTTGACTCTGCAAGTTGAAATACAACAGCATTTGTCAGCTTTGTCTGGCCTTTCAGTGTTTTCTACAGAAGCTCATTTGATTGTTGTACAGGGCTGTGGTGGTTCTCTAGTGTCTTTGCATAGTGCTCAGGCTAGCAGTGGTGTACACTGTCTTCTTACAGTACTTCCATTGTATGTTGTTTGTCACTTTGTTGCTGTTTATTGTACCAATTTAAATTGCACTAAAAGTAGAGGGGGCATCTTCTATGCTAATTTCACCCTCACACTGTGTTTTCTTTTTTTTTTACCTTTTTGAAGTACATTTTCAAATCTGATTAGGATTTTACCATGAACTAAGTTTGCTTACAGGGACCACTGAGCATCACACAAGCATCCACAGTTAAATTACTAGCCCACAGTCATTTGCTGCATGCTATATCCCTCTCGATTTGCCCTTGTCCTCTGTTTCCGTCTAGAATGTCAGTTATCAAATAAAGCCTTACTTACTTACTTTGACATGAATCCACTGAGCACAGACACTTGCATATGTGAGAGTGAACAAATAGAGGCATAACCTTTAGCTGCTGACAGCTGGGAGTGAAGCTATTTGAAGAATGATGCCTATTATCACATCTATCCTGTTACAGCAGGTCATCCTGAGTCACTGGCTCTGTGACTCATCACTGAGATGACCAATTGGTGTGGGTGATGGTGTCTGCTTGGCCATTTAATACAAGGAGAAGGTCACTGAACAAATCACAGTGACAAATGAATAAGGCATTAATAATACTAATACAGAAATTTCACAGTTGATATCTTCTGTGCCCAGTAGACGTCTTCAGTAATCCATCCATGCAGAAAAGGACCACAAAGAGAAGGGCGTGTGATTTGCCTGATCCCTGACTAGACTGGACACTGACTAGCCCCATATCTGCACAGCTAGCTAGACCTGCTATGCTAGTGGATATTGCAGATTTTTATGACAATGTCATACATGTCTATGTTTATGTCAAGCCTGGCAAATTTGACAACAACAACTTCAACTAAAAAAGCCCATCATCTACTGATGGCACAGGAAGGTATAAAGTGCATCTGTCCCCTTTTCAACAATCACAGAAGCAACAAATCTGTACAGACCTAATGTAGGACACAAGGCAATGCACCTTTAAATAATTTGTAAGGCTTTTTCATGCTTTTGAATCATACAGCTACTATTCCAGTGTGTAATTTTAAATGATTGATTACAGCTATGTGAATTATTCACTGTTAACTTGACATGACTGTATGGTTTGAGAGCAGCCTGTAAATGCTCTAGTTTTATTTTTCATATGTTTGAACCCTTTGTAAACCAGCCATGTCACTCCAGTCACTTCACATTAAAGGAAATGTTTGCCTCAATGAAAATATATTTCCCAAATAGCTGTCTGGTTAAAAATGCTGCTCCTCATACTTACATTTGAAAAAAAAATATTACGATTTGGCACTTTAAAGCATCAAAGCTAATTCAGAATGTGTTGTTGTTGTGGCAGATTTAGCTTTTTAATCGTTTTAACTGGTTTAGGGTAGAAAAAAGGTTATTAGTCACCATAACCATGAAATCAAATAGAAAAATGTTAGGGTGCTGTATCTGTTGTTTTCATAAGTCTGTCCTTGTGAACTCCACTGTCCTCCCTCCTTTCTTTCACCATCAGCAGCTTCAATAAACAAAGTCAGTTCTTCATCTTAATACTTCACATCTGAAGCAATGACAGCATCTCACAACTGACAATTCATGTGACCTAAACGTTTGTACCAGATGTTTTCATTTAAAAATTCATTTAGATATAATCATGCCATAGGCATTATAGATAGCCAGGGAACATTGGTGCTGTCAATGTAACCAGTCTCCTCAGCAACACTTGTGTGCCACTTCTTCACTTAAAATATGTCTGTACAATGGCGAGCACACTAAAATTGATTATTTTTATTATTTTATTGGTAAATTGGTAAGCATTTATGAGTGACTGATCTAAAGTTTTACACAATATACAGTGACCATGGAAGTGACTGATGGCAACATCAAATAGTCAAAGAAATTTAGAATAAATGGACAATAAGGGGGAACATAAAGACTGTCAGCTGCTGAAAGATCCTAAAGAGGCTGTAGCAGATATAAGTACTGTGAACGAAGTACCTAAAGGTCAGTTAAATGTGAAATAATGTCATTTTACTTGGGGGGAATGCAAAACGCTAAGTTATGGTCACATAATTATGATTCGGTAATGATTATAGTTACTATTCAGAATGGTTACTATAATGTGATATGTTACTGCTTTTTGCTGCACAGCGGAAAATTTAGTGTTAATGAGTTGATGAAGAAAGTGGTCATCATTCATTTCACAGATACTCATGAATTAATTTTAACCTATTCATCCACTATCTAAACTGCTGGTCCCTGTTAAAATGGGAAAATGGGTTGGATCCCAGAAACCCTACTGGGAGTGTACACTCTGGAAAAGTCGCCACTTTGTCAGAAACAACTGTTCAAATTCAAATTCACAAATTAAAGTCACAGATTAGGCTAAATGTATTGCCTTTGAACAGTGGGAGGAAAGAATTTATGAACTATTCATTAATGAGTCATTAACAGGTTGATCATCATTTCCTCCACACTAACATTTCTACATACTGTATTGTGCTGCACTGAATTAAGTATTACCAAAGAGAACAAGAAAAACAGCGCAAGAAATGGAGGAAATGAGGGAATACATTCAGGTCCTTCAGTATTATTTAATAATAAATAACTAATCTCTTGAAATAGTCTTAGTTCATATTTATGAACTGTCCCATGTGTCCTGGTTGCCTGTGAAGCAAGGTCTAATCCCTGGAGACTTTTCTAAAAATGGAAGCACATACCCAGCTCTGTTCCTTCACATCTGGCTTATTGCTGAGGCTAGAAACAGGAGACTCGGGTATCAGGTTGTGGTGAAACATTAGTTCTGAAAGGCAGACCACTGACCCAGTGGGGACATACAAAGAACAACTTGGCTTTCTACACTAGTAAGTTATACAACAATCAGCCACAACATGAACCACACTTGTCTTTTTAAAGTTGTGTTGGACAGGGGTTGGTATGGGAACTAAATAATGGTCAGAACACACAGTCCACTGCAGCTTGTTGTGTGCAGGATTTCATAGCTGCAGTCCATTCAGAGGGCCCATACTGATACCTGTCCAACACAAAAGTAAAAAGGGGAAAAAGAGAAGAGATGGTGGGATATCTGACTCCTGATTCGCTCCTCTTGTTCTGGTGTTTTGATCAGGAGAGACACTGTGTTTATTTTAGGAAGACGGCCACGTTATTTAATAATCTTCTAATGCGCATCCGGCCGTACATTACATACCAGAGAAACCACCAGACCACCGGTGTCCCATCACTGACTCAAGGAATTTAGTGACTTTTCTTTCCTTTGCACGCCTTTGCGTACTTAAGTAAACTATGTTTGAAGCCTTAGGTCCCAAACATAATTCACACAAATACATATGCTTTGAACTGTAGCACAGCACAGCACAGCTAGCAACTAGAGAACCTTTTTGATCAACTTCCTTTTAAAATAGCCACTAATTCAACAAAGATCTAGCTCGAGATGTATATCAATATATACCATTATTCATGACGTACACCTGGGACGCACGTTAGTGCCTGCTGAGTAAACTATGTTTGAGGCTCATCTAAGTCAACAATCTTTACAACATATTCCAGACTTGAGTCAGACTGTTAAATTAGTTCAATATTGAATTTATTTAGTTGCAATGTAAAAGCAGGGTGTCATCTGCCAATAAAATAAGATATAATTAACACACACACACACACATCATGTCACATGAAACTGACTCACACCAAACTGTCACAGGCACATGCCCCCTCCCCACTCATATGTAGGATCCACGTGTATCTCTCAAGAATTTGCACGTGTATGTGCAATAGTGACTTAGTACCATAATAAATAGTACTTCGATAAAACAGATTGTCATATAACTATGAAACACATAAATAAAGAACACATTGTTGAATGTTCTTGTCAATTCAAAATAAACACACATTTATGGTAAACAAATTGTGAGCAAAGTGACCATGCAAATGTTACAGGGGCACAAAATAAATCATCTCTATAATATTATGCAGGCTTGGTAGGCAAATACTGAAAACCATACATACATCTGATGATTATATTATTTTACTATGAAAACTCCTAGCTTTGGCACTGTTCTCATTCTGGCAAAATGTTTTCAAATATGTCATACCTCAAGTGTTTCTATGAAATTGACATTATTGAGGGTGCTTATTTAACCAGATATACTAATTTGTGATATGCAGAATGTGTGCATAATATTAACTACTGTACAGCTGACATACAGTCCACATTTACCTTTGTCTTCACAGTAACTATCCTGTAATACATACTTTGTGTTAATGCAAGAAGAAAAAAAAACATATTAATTTGAGACAAAATCTGCTGGTTACTTTATGGCACAAAAGAATATTGCAGCACAAAATTGGAGGAAGGTGCTGCTCTTCCAGTGCACATGGTAAATGGTGAAAGGACTGCAGTAAAAAAGCCTGTCACATGCTGTTACAACCATGCGTATTGTGTTCCCGAAGGTGGCAGTAGGTTTTCATTTCATCATTTCATTACTGAGGTATTACAATTTGACAGCAATATTGTATGTCCTTGTTGAAGAACGTCCATGTAAAAATAGGCTACAGCAAGTCACGTTTGATTCAAGCTACTAAGGCGAACACAGTGTTCTGCCTAATATTAAGGATCTAAAATGAGTTCAAATGTTCCAAAGATTATTTAAAAAAACACTGAAACCATTTTGGAAAATACAATTTCTTTTTTTTGTTTTGTGTTGTTTGTTTGTCAGAAGAAAAGATCAATATAAGAAATGACTTTGAGTCTAGAACAGATACTGTAAGTTCTAATAACGTTTAGCCAAGCCTCTAAAGTAACCATAATTATACCTTAAACCAACAATTTACACTGATTACCTCAACAATAAATACAATTATTGTGTAGGCCCCCTTCATGTCACCAAAACAGCTCTGATCCACCACTGTATGCAATCCACAAGACTTCCTGGTAGCTGGCACCGAAACGTCAGCAGCATGTTCTATGTTCTCTTCTAAGTCCTATACGTTGTGAGGAGTGGTCCCCATGGGTCTGACTTTTTTTTTAGCACACCATGCTTGACTGGACTGAAATCTGGGGAATCTGGACTCGTCATGTCTCTCAGACAGTTCCTGAAGAATTTCTGCACTGTAACACATGCACATCCTGCTGAAAGAGGTCGCCGCCATTGGGCTTCTTCTGTGGAGTCAGGGAATGTCATTACCAAGAAAGGGTTTATTTGGTCTGCAACAGTGTTTTGTTATATAGCACATGTCAAAGTAAGCAGATGAATGCTTAGACCCAAGGTTTCCCAGCAGAACTTCACACTGCCTCTGCTGCCTTGACTTGTTCCCATAGCTCATCCTTGTGTCATCAGAAAATAAAATGTAATTCATCAGACCAGGCCACCGTCTTCCATTGCTCCATTGTCCAGTGGTAACTCTCATGAGCTCATTGTAGGAGCTATTGATCGTGAACAGGGGTCAGTACTCTGGCCCGTCTGTGGCTATGCAACCTAATACGCAGCAAAACTGCATAGCACTATCTGTCTTGACACCTGTTTTCAGTTTGTCAGAAAATTATAATTGGTCCATAAGCTAGGATACCCATAACCATGGCTGCTTGGCTTTTTACCAAAACAAGTTGTGGAATTGACAGTTGAACTACCCACAAGGTTTCCTGTTCATATACTTAAACATTTAACTTTTTATCAAAAAAATAGAAATAGATATAGATACAGAGATTTCCATACCCACTCAGCCTGCCCCTAACCACCTATGTGATGATATTAGCATCAGGTTTGACAGCAGCAAATGTCGAAATGTCATAATGTCCCTTTGAAAGCTACAGACAGCTTATAAGCAGATGTGAACCTGCCAAATTCAGTTTGAGCTTGAGGACAAATATTGCATCGAGTTTTATAAATGTATTAATCGTCATATGATATAAAGGAACACAATGTTTCATTTGCTTTTTGTGCTGTAGACATGAGCAAGACATGGATGTCTAAATGTAAGTACAAGATATAAAGATAAGGTCAGGGTTTACAGTATACAATGTACAGTAAACAAATATTTCAGTGCAAGTCACAGCATATTTGACTTTGTAGCTACGGAAGGAATGCTAAGCACACTTATGGTTTAAAACAGTATTCTGTTGAGTACGTGGTATCTGTACAGAAAAGAGACAAAATACAAAACATATCTCTGTCACATACTAATGTCATAGTTTTTCACTCTTTGTAAAATAATTCATTCTTTATCTATTCAAATGATACAGTATTTTGTATAGTAAATAGTATTTTCTGGTGTAGCACCCTTTTCAACAAAAAGTGCAGAAAGTAAACACTGGTTTCACAGCTATGATACATTTACTTTGCATTAGTTTGCTACAGTTTAAACATTACTGTGCTACTTGCTTTTTTTCTTTTTTGTGATTTATATCCAAAACATATGGAACTGTTTAAAAAAGTTTCTCTCGTCTCCAAAGCACTGTCACAGGACCAACATTACAACAGGTTTCCTCAGGAGTGACCACAAAAGTACACAGTGATTTTTTTCTACAACACTTAAAAGGTTGTGCTTCAGTGTAAACACGTACAAAAATCTCATGCTGAATAAAATCTTTTGACGTTATTATGATATATACAGCGTCACGTAATACTGACATGTATGGTGTTGAAAATCCAGCTGGGTTGCATTATTAGCTACATCTTCTCAGAAGTTTTTTTCATGTTAGTCCTTGAAAACAGGAGTTATCGATGTTCCCTTATAGAAAATATTGCGGGCATTATCGGGGCTGTTGGCTCTCTCTGGAATCAGGATGATGTTATTGCCCTTTCTCCGCAGAGTGGACTCACGGCTGGAGGTGACTGAAGGGGTTTCTGAAGCACTTTCTCCACCTCTGCCTCCTACTCCACCACCACCAGCTCCTACAGATCCAGAACCACTAGCCTCCCCCGGAGTGATCCTAATGGTAGAGTGGCCCTGAGGGTGAAGCCTCTGCTCTGACTGGTTAGTGTTCTGGGTGTGAACAGTAACTATGGATGGGTTGTTGATGGTGGCAGTGGTAGTAACGATGTGATTGGCATGCTTCCTGTCAAGGGATCCTTCACGTATCGAGTCTGAGCTTTCTGAATCTCGGTTTAAATCATTAAGCTCGAAAGACTGCCTCAAACTCCCACTTCCTCCCCCTGCACCAATAGTCCCTGCAGCACTACTAGCTCCAGTGCCATGATCCAGAGAGCGCCACCTCCATGATCCGCTTCCGTCCATTGAAGGAGCTTGGATTACAGGCCTGTTGTTTTCAGGATGGGCCTCTATTCTGACGATTGCTCCAGTACTGCCCGAAATACTGCCTGTGGTACTGCCCAGTGAGCTGGGTCCTGTGGTGCTGGTAGGTTCTTGATCGGTTAGTGCCCTGTAGCGAGCAGGGCCCTGGCAACTCCCAGTGGTGTTACAGCCTGTGCTGCTCTCATCTAAGCTCTTGGAATGGGTCTGTAGTAGGCCCTGCTGCTTGGACATGGCAATCACTTGCATGATTCGTGGTTGGGTGTTATGCCCGTTATCATTAGTCCTGCAGGCTGTCTTCTCTGCCACCCTTTGCCAGTTAGTCTGAACTGTGCTATTTACCGTCGATATCCCCTCACTTCCTCCTCCTCCTCCCATAGAACTTGGTGAGGTGGTGTTGTAATTCTCATGAGCTTCTTCTGGTATGTGGACCAGCTGTGAAGAACCAGGCCTAGACTGCATAGATATCCTGGTTCCTCCCGTGATACCGCTACAGTTACTGGGCAGGGTGGTGCTAGCACCTGTGGCCAGTTTGGACATGTATGCATGAGCATCAAAACCTCCACTCACACTCATAGCAGATGGCTCAGAGCTGGATCGGAGTTCCATGCTGCCGTGGTGGTGCGGCTGCTGGGAGGACTGGCCAGATGATGAGTCTACAGAAGAGGAGAAGGAGTCTGGGACCTGCAGGGAGCATTTGTGGTTGTTGTTCTTACTTTTCCATTGAGACAGAAGTTGCTTTGAACGACTGGAGTCCATGGAGGCATGGTGGAGTGTGGCAGCATGACGTCTGGCTGCTTCCTCATACGCTGCCATGGCCTGGGGAGTGTGGACTCTAGGAAGGGTGTGGCTAAAGGTCATTACAGCATCTTTACTCTGGGAGCTGCTGACGGACATCACTTCAACATCTGCACCAGAGCACTTTGGGTTGTTGTCGGGTCTCTGCTGCTGAAGCCCTCTGTGGAGGAGGCCCTCAGAGTGAGAGGTGGGTATGCCGGCCTCCCGGGCCATGTTGGCTTTCATTTGCAAATGGTGGAAGACTGCCTCCTGGCTGATGTGAGGCAAAGAGCAGGAGGGTCGGTGTAGCATTGTAAGAGGGGTAGTGCCTGTCTCCTCATTAGGCTGAAAATTTCCAACTGCATACAGCCCCTAGAAAAAGATGAAGGACAGGCATATACCATATAAACAACATATAATTTTTCTGGTTGTACAGTTTGAGTCACTTAATAGTAAGTATTTTTTTAAGTATCTTATTGGCCTCTATGACATAAATAATACAGAATGAACCATTTTTTAATTGTTCTGAGGGTGCCTCCATTTACTCGCG
>OMLM01008681.1:95946-106152 GCA_900302695.1 Helostoma temminkii
CACTTGGTATATATATATATATAATATTATTTGGTATAAATATATATTGTGTGTATATATATTTATATTGTGTATATATATAGATTTGTATTAATGGTTTTCTGACTCAGAGTTTTCTGTTTTTACACATAAGTTTTATTAAAATATGGGCTATTTTGAGTTTCCTTTCAGTTTGTGTGGTTCTAGAAATCATTTTAAATTATTATTATTATCTATATTATTATCTATCTATCTATCTATCTATCTATCTATCTATCTATCTATCTATGTATATATAGATATATATATTATTGGTATATTATTAACATTTTAAAGTTATTTTCAATATAAAATGTCAAAATAACACCAATTGGACCGGAACAGCATCCAGTGCCAAATGCATGCTGAGTGTGATCAGTGTTTAGGTTTATTCAGCATTTCACTGCGCCACTACATGAAGCTACATGCATGCAGGATGCCTTTGTGTTGCAAACTGAAAACAACCAATCAGCTCCATTGAGATCCACATCATCCCTGTCTCCTACCATCTTCAGGTCTTTTTTTATTGACTTACTGTCAACCTCACCGACCAGTCCAGCATCTCAGCTTGTGGAAATGAAATATATAGGTTAGTGGTGTCAGAGCACACACTGCTCATGTTCTGCATATCGTGATGATCCACCAAAATCTCTCTTCAGATACCTCATTTTGTAAAGTAAGACAACAAAAATAAATAACTCACACTGTGAGTTCAGCTCTAACCCAAGTTACTGACATTTCCTCTAACTCAATTTAACAGAACTGGCTACAATGTCTGCCATGCTTTTCATGGCCTGTTTAAGGCTCCATCCTTTTATATATCCATTTCAGTTAACAAGAACAGCAAGTGATCCACCTACAAAGCCCCTTACAGCCAACCTCCTGTCGATGGGTCTTTGGATTCCAATCACCTCCTGCCAACTTAGTGTATCTAAGCTTTTTCCTGTCACAGACCACTTCTATGAGCTGTTTTACTATGAGCTGTTTTCACAAATCTGCCAGTCTCTCCCTCCCTCCTTTTAAATACCATGTATAATGCTCGTTCCACCTCATGAACAAACAAAATCCCACTGTGTTTCCTTTCCTAGTGACTTACCTCTAAGCTCTTACCCTCAATGGCTGCTGCTAGAAAGAGGAAGCGTGTATATTAACAGGAACCAAACTGCTTAGTTGAATTGTTTAAATCTCATTTATGTTGTCAGTTGTCAGCTGTATATGGATGTATTATACACAACAAGAATTATGGGGCTCCTGACTACCATAATGAAAAAAAAATCTTGTGACTGTGTTAATTTAACCTGACATGCTTTTCATGTTGTGAGCCTGTATCTTTAGTAAGTCTAGCACAGCCTCCAGAACACAGATAATGGAGACATCGTGTATCCAACACATTTGCAGACTCATATATTCTTAATTTTTGGATTGGTGAGAACTATTGCAAAACCTGAGTAAGCAGAAAATGGAAATCAAACAAATTGTATGTTAAAGATTTGGACTATTTTGTTTATTTTGAGATTTTTTAATTTAGTAGTAAATGATTTAATGCAAAGTAAATATTTTTTAAAGCGTTCATGGGCATGAGACAATCATCTCAACAACATCCATCATAAAGTACTATAGGAAAATTTACAATATGGCGTCATCTTTAAGCTTTCATATCCCAGCTAAAACTGTCACTTTGCCCATCAATCTACACTCACTCACTCAATAATCCATAAGGCCAAAACATTTCAGACTATTTTGGTCAGGTGAATCTTCTTTGAGTCCATCATAGCAAACGACTGGACGTACTTGCCACAATGTCAGCCTGAACATTCTATTTTGAACTTTTATTTTAAAAAAACAGGATCTGCCTCCTGTCTCCAAGCCATTTTTACTTCAGTCAACTTGACTTTCAGTCTAATCAACCTAATCAGTTTCACCTGTCTGCCCCCCTTTATAAGCAGGTTGTCTAACCCTGGTACTTTGTGAGATTGTCTGCTCTGCTCACCCCCATAGTGGCTCTTCAGTCTATTTATGTGATCGGACCTCTTGTTACCTTGTAAACCTGTTTCTGCTGACCTGCCTCTTGCCCACCATCAACTTGGTAAGTTTTTAAAATTTCTCATTTTTTGGCTTTGACTTCTGGTGTTAGATTTAGACTTTGCACACCAACACTTTTACTTTCAGGACTTCATTTACTGTGAACTCTGGGAATTCTGATCTATTGTACTGTCTTTTGGATCCTTCCCTGGCTGATTTATGTGAAGCTTTGCTCTTTTTGAGGATTTTTTAAGGATGGTGTTAGTGGTCTTAGTGGAAACTCACGTTGCCATCTCTCTCTATCCTGGAAGTATCTGTGGCCAGAAACTCATTGCCAGTTCACTGCTACTTATCATCTGCTAACCAGTGTGGTGTCCGATAGATGCCACCCACATTAGATCTATTTTTGCCTATTTCTGGGTCCAATGCCAATCCCTATTGATACTTAAGAGACACATACATCTAAAAGATGTCACAATTCACACTACACATCAGGACAAAACTGAACACTGACATGAAGTCAAAATAACTCTCTGTAAACCTCTACAACTCCCATACAATTATGGGGATGAGGTATACTGTAGATGAGGGCAAGGATATTTAACTTTTTCTAAAGCGCTAAGTGTTTCTGGAAGCACAGTGGCCTCAATATTTGTGAAAAGAAATAAGACTGATACCATTAGTTCTCCTGAGTAGCAAGACTAGAAGGTCTTGATTAGGTGAGCAAGAACCAAGAACACTAACAGAACAAAAGTTCTCTGCAGAGAACCTGATGGTGGGACATCTCAGCAGTGCTCCGTTGATGGTGTAATTGACGCCACTTGTAATTAATATTTACATATTTTATTTATATTTTTGAAAGAATTTTCCAAAAACTTGTTTTCACTTTATTATTATGGGTTTTTCATCAGATTCATTCATAGATTTATGACAACAATGTTCACAAATTGATTCTCCAACATACAAAAATCAATGGGTCTGAATACTTTCTGAAGACACTGTATATTACGCCAGTTTGATTGGAGAGCCACAGGCCACTGGTGAATTGGAGCATGCATAAAGCTCACAGCAGGGGGACGAGTGACAGTCACCACAAGCTGCATGCAATTTGCACTTAAATGTATAAAGTCAGCAGTCAGTTTGAATTGCTCTACACTGAGCCTTTCAATCAGATAACCAAAATATACTTTATATTGGTGTTAGGTTGACTTAGTCTGTTTGTGTGTAAAATCATTTGATGCAGCCAGTGGTTGCATTGTGTTGTAATTAACATGCAAATTATGAAATTTAATTCTGGAACAGCAAATATTAATAATAACTGAGGAAATTTTAAGGCTGGACTTACTTTTTAAAGGTTATGTAAATGACAAAGCATATTATAGCATTTTGTAATTAAACATGTTTTATTATGCCTGTTTGTTTGTCTTATTTATATTAACTGGATTAATATGTGCATAGTGTGTGAGGAAACATTACTTTTCTTCATACTATTGTGTGATCTGTCATATTTTACATTACTTACATCCAAATCCAATACATTGTGTATGTATTGACATCATATACATTTGGGACTACTACAGGACAAATTAATGACTGAATGTCCATTTGCAGAATGCAGTGTTTTATTGTCGACATTCATTTTGACCTACATATTAAAACTAAAATGATATGCAGCTTCACATGGTCTGACCTACGGGACAGGATGTTGGGTGGTAGTATTGTTTGATGGGGATGCAGAGCGGCTGTCAGTGAGAAGCATGCAGCGTTAACCCACCTCTACAAAATAGAAACAGGGCAGCAGGCTGACGCTGTCTTTGGTCAGGATTCCCTTCTCTCTCGCAGACATGGCCAGGCCTCCGAATAATCCCAACAGATCCAAGATGTGACGAGGGAAGAAAGGCTGAGCTATTCCAGGCGTCCTGCCGGGATCAGGAGCGCTCCATGCCGCTGTGTGAAGCGGGATGCTCGGGACAACAGCCGCTCACTATCCAACCCGCACTCACGGTACCCAGGCTTGTACGAACCTTTATCAGTGCCAGCTAGAAGCCCGGGACTCGGTTCTGTGCATGTCTCTCTACAAGCTGTCAGGTGCAGAACGGAGCCACGCAGGGAGGGAGGGAGGGAGGAGAGGGAGGAGAAGGAGCGCAGGCGCACTGGGGAGGAAGGTAGTTGACAGCATATGTTTTTGACTGCTGACATTAGGCTTTTACAAGATGAAGCGTGCAGCAGCGGATCGTGATAAACAGCTGCAGTCAACATCTGCAGTGAGGCCCGATCCAGATTTAATACTACAGGTGATCTGCAGGAACGTGCAGGGGTGGTGCTTCTGAGGGCCTGAGCTTCTGCCCCAGTACAATCACCAAAATAAATAAATAAAATATAATGAGATTGTTCAGTAGTCTCATATTTACTGTTTCTCGGCTCTGGAGTAGGAAGGAATGAACTTATGAAGTTAGATGTGGAGTAAGACTTGGGTCTGGTTAAACATAACAATACACTTTAACCCAAGTACTGTAGCAAACAATTGCTTAAATACATAATTCTAATGAAGCCACATATAACAATGAAATGTATAACCGCTGCACTTGAATATAAATCATGTAGTAATGTCACAGCAGAAACAGCCACAGAGTCTGGTCTCACAATGAAATGTCACCAAAATTTCACACACCTTCCCCACAACAATCAACACCTCGGCTTTTTCACACAGGCGATGGGGCGAACTCGCCTTGCCTGATCCACTATTTCTTCCTGTCCACAGGCACACCTCATGCTGGCTTAGAACCTTTCATAACTTTTTATACTATTTAAGTGGCAGTGTGCAAGGGGCCAATATAAAGTTCTCTGATTTCATTGCTGGACCTATTACACATAAACTGAAAAAGACAAATGACAACAAAAGACACAAGGCCAGAGCCAAACACGTTTCATTGCTTTCACTTGGAGAAATTAGTATACTTAAAGTTTATTTTATTAAGTATACTTCAAGTATACTTCAAAGTATACTTGCTAGTATACTATTTTAATACTTCTTGGGACTAAATTGGCCCACTTTTTAGTTTGCCAATGAGAAGTACATAAAAAGTATACTTCAAGTATACTTGATCATTTTTAGTTTAAATGAAGAATACTAACAGTATACTTCGATGTACTTCTTTTTCGTAAGGGTTGTCATATTTGCGGCTGTCAGAACTTAACCTCAAATTCAATTTGAAGAATCCTTGACTTCCACTAATTAGAAAAAGTTTTAGTTATCACCACTGACACACATCACGTCCTGAGGTCTTGCAGGCAGTACGGATCAAATACGGCACTTGGATCCAAGTACTGACAGTGATGGATCAGACTGACTCTGCAAGCAAATGTATGTCAGTTTAACATATTTCAAACAGTACATCCTGTCAGCGCATTTGTCACATGTTGGCGAACACGTAGGAGTGATGAAATCCTTTTGACATGCTCCCATATTCACTGGCCTTTGTCACAACCACATAGGGTTAGTATTCCACAGTACCATTGGCTGGTATTTCTTTAGTTGCTGTGCAGCAGTGAATACAACAGGATCTTAAGCTGAAAGGTTTCTCTGTGTTCTCCTCATATTCGATAGTCAAATGCAGCCAGACGGAGTTTGTACGTATGTAGAGCAAAGGCAATGGAGCCATGTTAAAAGGAATGCATGCAGTACATATGCAGCTAATATGATGGTCCAGATGAGCCACATATCAGTCTGATCGAAGCAAACAAGAGATCATGTAGAAATATAGCACTCTGACAGGCTTTTAAAGAGCAGTGCCTGGTGATCTGTTCTGATGTTGTCTCTACATGGAGTCTGGAGTAGTAGAGTTGTCTCACACTAAATCCTTTGTGCCATGGTTGGTGCAAATTCAACTTATGTCTTTTGAGACAGGTGCAGAGCATTTTGATGAAGAAAAACTAGTTTTTGGTCATCTTTCTCTAAAGATCATGGTCATCTCTAAAGATGATGGACCTGGCCATACAACTGCAGCCATGAGGTTGAAGTGACAGAGCTTCTGTTCCTCCTCCGAGCACAGACAGTGTCTGTCCTCTGCATATCATTCAAATATGTTGATTTCACTTCAGTACATGAATGAGCATAGTGTACAGCCTTGCTCAGGTTAACATATGCTGAGTGAATGGTTGTATGCTAATTGATATTTCTGTTAATATTTCAGCTTTATATCATGTGAGCAGCTGCCATCATGGAACATGTGTTAGAGTGTGATGTTTAACATCTCAGCTTTGACACTTTAGCTGCTCGCCAAGGTTTCTTCCCACTGCTCCATGACTGCTGGCCAAGTAAGTGGACACCATGTGCACAGTAAGTCTGTGTGTGTGTGTGTGTGTGTGTGTGTGTGTGTGTGTGAACAGGACTCTTGTTTCTCCAGTTGGAACAGCTCAGACTTCTAAATCTCCAAGTCAAAAGACACTGTTACATCTTAAAAGAAAAACTTTTGAGAGTCAGACATCATTTACAGTGGGGCAGAAGCAAGGCGAAGAATTTTTTGTTTTCAAAATACAGTGTGTCAGAAAATGGAAATAACCTATACATCATCATTTATTAGTGGATTATACAGTCCCCTCCAAAAACACTTGAACAATGATAATTCACGCAAATGATGGATATAAAATAAAAGTTCTGCATTTGATCCTATGTACATCTTCCTATCATAAACAACACAAAAAATAACACCTTTTGTATTAGATGAGACAAATTGTGAGAGAGCTGCAGAAACAGTATCTCTTGTTTGCAATGACTGCATCAAGGTGTGACTCACTGACAGTACCAAACTGTTGGCTTCTTCTTTCAGGCTTTATTGCAGCTTGGAAAAGCTAGCTAGCTAGCTAGCTATGTTGGTCAGTACACCAGTGGTTTATTTCTTTATCAAATCATTGTATTACTTCATAATATTACTGGCATTAAAATTAAAACTTAAATTCTGAACTTCTTCTTCAACTCCAATCCAAGTATTTAGCGAACAGTGATTCTATATCAAATACCTTCAGAGGCGACTGTATGTTGGATAAGAATTTGCATTTGCAGAGCAACTAGAGCTGTCAAATAAATGTAGTGGAGTAAAAAGTGCAACATTTCCCTCTTAAATACGAAAAAGTAAAGTAACATAAAATGAACACACAGAAGTACAGTAAACCTTAAAATAGCAAATGTAAAGTGACTCATTTGCTGATGTTTAAAATTGTTACACTTTCAGTTTGTCTTATTTCCGACTTCACTTGAAGGCAGCATTCACCTCGGCCCAGCAGAGAGCGGTGTGAACCGCGCATGCGGAATCCTCGTGCATGCACCACCGAGGATCCGATAACAACGAAGATGCGGAAAAGTGTGAAGATATAAGCTGCTTGAGCGAACTACCAGGCGCTGTTTTAACAGTAGGATGTGACAGTTGGAGACACCGGACAGTGTTGCTGTTAGTCTGTTAAACTTGTGCCTCCTGCGGTTGTTATTTAGGGACTCTGAAGAGGCTGCACAAACTCCTGGAGCTATCCAAGGTAGGAGGCTCTTACCCCGGTGTCCTTGAACTGTGTAGCCGCTGTGAAGCAGAGTCTGGTATTATGATAAAAGTTAACGAGCTACGGTTAAACACACAGATATTAACCTTTTGTTTTCTGTCAACGCTTGCGACTCTCACGTTGAACAATTTTTACAGCTACAGTAAACTTACATTACCTGTGAGGCTAACATCTCTGGATAGGATACTTAGCAGTGACGTAGTCATTGAACTTGTCACCTGTGTTATCTTAAGCCAGGACAGAGTGAAGTAGATATGATGAAATACATTATGGTAATTTATGCATATATTTAAAGGAACAGTTAATGTACAGTAAATACCAGTGTTGGTTTAGCCCTGCTACAAATATAAAATGTCAGCTTTCTGCACAGATATACATGTTTGTATTTTTTCATCTTAGTACTGTTAGATTATACCTCTACTGCCTGCAGAAAGATGGCGTTATGTGAACTTTTCATGTGAAATAAATTATTTTCTTAAAAAATATTGTCATGCTATTAGCAGTTTCTGTTTTGGATCTGGTGCATTATAATCCAGCTCGATTCTTATCTTTAGTTTTAAGATAAAATGTAAAATATAGATTGTTACTTAAAACTGGCTGATTAATGATTGATGGTGTGTTGAGAACATAATTTTTTTCTTCATGCTGGGATGAGAAAATTAAAAGCTGTTGAACAGTTTCAGGTCAGTCACAGCCTCTGATCTGTTCATAGACAAAAGTCAGGTACATCTGTTCATGCAACAAGATGTGTAAATGCATTAACCAGACATTTCAACTGGATTCCTACATTTACCTGTGTCCATATTGGAACTTGAAGACAGGTAATTCTCTTGTCACTGGGCATGCATAAAGGACACACGAGCCAATATAGTCACAGGAAACAAACAAACAAAAAAGAAAGCAAAGAAGAAATGATGCACTACTTCTGTTTCCACTTTAGACAGTGTTTGTGTTGAGCAGGCTACAAGAATTTGAGTGAAATTGTGAAGTATGACTGCATCACAGAACAAGCAGAGAACAGCGTCAGTGGAAAAGCAAAAAAAGATGTAGTTTGTCATTCCTAAAAGTAATACCTGCAATGCTGTCACTATTATATACCGTTAAAAGTACATCTTTTTTGTTTATAAAAAAACTTTTTGGTCTTCGCTAGCATACAGAGCATTTGGTTTTTTTGTTGTTTTTTTTGTTTTTTTTAACATTTTCGTGTCCAATCTGGATGTTCCACCTTTCTAAAGTATATCAGGTGCCGCTTTATAGCCGGCTCTGGCCAATCACTGTCCAGTACTGCTTTTTGTGAATGCTTGGTGTCAGTAAGTGTCTCTCTTACAAGCAGCAGAAACCAGTAGAAGCAGAACCTGAAGAAAGAGTGGATTTTTTGTTTGCTGTGGACAGGTCCTCACAGAGGCTTTAATCTCTAAATATTTCAATGTGGATCTGCACGGTGCTATTGGATTTACTTCAATATTCATTTAAAACATTTGATATGTTGATATGATGTGTGTGTGATCTGTTTTTATGTAGATGTTACACAGTGTTCCAACTTTTATGGAATTGGAATTGTACTAAGTTGAGTTGAAGCTGCAGTTGAATGTGCATGCTGCTATGTTTAGACTCCATGCCAGAGATGACGTCACAAAACCATAAAATTTTGACTATTTTAAACAGTTTATAGATGTTTATAGATGCCTCCAGCAAATGCCTACATGGGTGTTTGATGTTAAAAACACGCAGCAGTATTTCTCTAGAATAACATAATCAGCGAGTTCCCCTGTAGTAGACTCACTGATTTGCTCTGGTGCTGTGTAATGAGGGTAGGCAGGCTGCTTCTCAGCTTGCTGCATGCTGTATTTTTCATGCTGTATGTATGTGTGTTTGTGTCCACCTCTGTGTCTTGTTGTGTGGAGTTTTTAATATGTAATCCTTATTGTGAGGACATTTAAATGATCTTCATAGGACTGTTTGAGAGTTAAGACTTGGTTGTAGGGTTAAGGTTTGAATCAGGTTTTAAATTAGGTTGGACATTAGCCAATTACTATCATATACCTATATCAATACAGCCTGTTTTGTTCTGTCTGACCCTGTAGACTCCAAAATGAAACAACCCCAAAGTTTCATAGGCCAGGCCACTGACTGTTTAGCTAAACCCCTATATGATATAAATGACAAAAGCAAAGCAGACTGCAAGCTCTGTTCAGTTAAACTGGCAAGAGGGGGATTTGAAAAACAGCTCCTTCAACACAAGTAATTTGCTAAAACATTAAAAGAAATAGCATAAATAATAGAAGCTCTTACTTAGTATATTGCCTTTAATGACCAGCCTTTCCAGGTTGTTTAAAATTACTGGCAAGAAGCCTGCCCTGTGTCGAGAGGGCACTACCAGAGTGAGCATGAACACTAGTGTGGACCACAAAACTGATTGTGTCCCACTTCAATACCGTCTAAAATATTAATGTAAAATGTGAAATGGATATTGATTCACCGTACACTTAAAGAACCACAAAGGTTTTCACATGTACGATGCATAGTAAAGAACATCATTCCAGTTGTCAAATTAGTCTCTTATCTTCTCGTGTGCAAATATCAATACAGTGACAGTATTTAAATCTTGGATTAAAT
>OMLM01008682.1:15206-46635 GCA_900302695.1 Helostoma temminkii
CTGGATCCAAAATCAAAAAGCTCTCTCACTCTGATTTAACTGTTGTTCATTATAGAGAGACCAGACTTGATCACTCACTGAGTGAGACACACACAGACACACACAGACACAGACACAGACACAGACACACACACACACACACACACACACACACAAATGACAGATTCTCTCACTCACAAAATGTTTTTCCTTTGTTTACCTGCTCACTGTCCACCTGCCCCTTATGGAAATACACTACAGTACATATTCAGACACCAAATGTTGATTCCTACTTTAATAAAGGATAAGTTTGTCAGTTGTGGGTTTAATCATGTTCCCACTGCAGGACCTCTGTAGCATAAGGCAATTTTATTAAGTTCACACAAGATTTCAAGCTTTTCCCAAAGGAGTAGAGTTCACCTTTGGAAGCATTTTGGAAGCCTAATATTCATGATGCACACTGAATCTCTTCTTCTCCATTGCAGCTCTTGACCATTGATGATGACTTCTGTGGCCTCGACATGAATGCACCATTGGGTGTGTCTGAGATGGTGCATGGCAAACCTCTCTTCTCTGATGCCGTTGACAAAATGACGTCAGTCATTGCCTACGTGTACAAGAACCACTCGCTGGTCTTCGTGGGCACAAAAAGTGGCCGAGTCAAGAAGGTAAGGAGGTCGCATACAGAATTAAAGGTAGCAGATGGCTGAATTGATGAAGACAGATTTTGTTTCTCTGTTTAGAATGGGGAGTAAGGTCTGGGAATTTGGGACTGCTGGATTGGAGGAAGGATAGCAGTAGTGAGGCAGATTGACTTTCAAGCAAATCAGCTGAGTTGGCTGTATTTGTAGGAGGAAGAGGTGTATGTGTGCATGAAAGAGAAGGAGAGTGAAAAGTGTGTGTGTGTCTGTGTGTGTGTTTGTGTGCGTGCATGTGTATGTGTGTGTTTTCAGGAAGGGGGATCAGGAGAGCCCCTGAGGGGGTTTTATTCCTACAGCCAAGCCGATTTTGTATCTCTCAACATCCTCCTTATCCACTGCACCATATATCACACATGCACTCGTATACACCCAATATCAGGAGTATCCATTGTACTTTTCTTTCACTTTGGACTTGTATGAAATCCAGAGCCCTAGGGGCAGATTGTAGCACACATCAGCATGTTGCAGAACTTGCTAGACAGCACAGATCAGCATGTTGCCAAATCGATTAGACAAAGTTTCTTATGTGCTTCTTTAGGCAAATTGAGGAGTCAGAATGGGATGAAATGCATCATTTAAGTGATTTATATAACTATACAGTATCAGTAAAAAAAAACTGTGAGACACACTGTTTGGCTGTTTTGTTTGCAACTTTGGATATATTATTGTGACATTGTCAGTAATTTTAGGGAACAAAACCAAAAGCTCTGTTGGCTTTGAAGCTCTCTTGCAACTGTTGGCTGTATCTCACCATAACTGTCTTTTGCTTGGAAAACATGTCACAACCTGTGTGACAGCAAAGCCCTTAGCTAAACAAGATTTGTCCCTCCAGACTTGAACATCACTGGATAAGCTGGTTTTTGGTGTGTTGTGGTTTCCACCTACAACACCCTTCATGCCCCTGCGCCCTTCTCTATGTGGCAGTCCTTTTCTGGGCTAATGGGATGATGCGGTGCTGCTTGGTGTGATAGAAGGGTGGAAGCTCCTGTACTTTTACCCTCCCTTTCCACCCCTCACTCACACATGACTGAGGCTAATTTTTGAGTGGCTAGGCCAGTCAGCTTCACATGCTCAGGGAAAACGGCATAACACAGAGGAAAGATAGAAGGCTGGATTGAAAGTAGAGGAGAGTTCAGTTGGAGGAGAGAGACTGGTTAGACATGGGATTATTGAAATCACTATACAATCACAATAGAGATTATTCTAAAGACTTGTATGTGAAGGGAAGAAGTGAGAGAGATGACAGAGAGAAAAAGGTTGAACAAAACAATTGAGGCCAAAACAAGCAACTGATCCAGGTATCCAGGTATTTTTCTGCCAGTACACAGACAGCCAAGAGTGCAGATTTGTGTATAGTTTGCTGCTGTTGATTGCTGGACATTCCTGTTATTTTTACAGGGGCATAATGATGCAGGCGGCAGTCCTTTATGTTGTAAGACAAAACCAAACACATAGATGTTTCAAACTGAGACTATGAAATACTATTTAATGCATGCTCTTCATCTGTGGTGATGCGATTGAGTTGGAAAGGGGAAAAATTGTGGCTTTGAGTGTTAAAAAGCATTACAATTTGTTTTCAAGGTTTTCTGAATATTGCTGTGCTCTAGGATGTTGGAAATCAATTGTGTTCCTGGCTGTCTTTGTGTTTTTCTCTTCTTTAACAATGCCTCTGTTCAGACATCCATCTCAATTCTACATATGGCCACTTGAGAGAGTCATGTCTTCACAATATTAGCATTGTTCTCATTCAAAACTCTTCATGAATGAAGAGTAAATTGTGAACATATGGTGCATTCAGCCAAAGAAACCCAACAGACACACGCCATCTTTGACAAAAGGTGATCAATATCTTGGGTAAAAACCGGCACACACGGGTCCATTACAACCACATCCTCCCCTCCCATGTACATACTTCCCCACCCCTGTCGTTAACTGTATACCATTAGATGACATCACAGGCAATAAAAAACAACAAGACAATAAAAGGTCTGAGCCTCAGTCCACCTCCTTCATCAGTGACTTTATAACCCCTCAGCTAATGGATGTTGATTTATATACACTCCTCCACCTTACTTGTTCCGTCCCTCAGCCCCCTCCTCCTCCTTTTTTCTCAGATTGTCTCACACACTGTCTGAGGCTTTCTGTTTATTCTATGTTATTTATGATCTTTTGCCAGCACATCACCCTGAATAAATATAAGCATCAGAGTAAAAAACACAAGATGGGCTGCTGTGTTGTTTTGGTGAGCTAAATGTTAGTATTTATAGGCTTGTGTTTATGACATCATGAAGCTGAGCTGGACAGGAAGCTGAGTGAATTAAATCCAATTTGCTTGTGAAACAGTTTATTTTATGGGGGTCAGAGTAAAGTTTTGTCAGTATAATATGAGGCCTGTGGATCCAAGTAGAGACATAATTGTACTTCTATACTGGTGAGGACTATCATTACCATAATGAATGAACCATAATGGCCGGAAATGTATAAGTTACCTTAACTTCAATCTAATCTGGAGATTGTCTGGAAACATCAAACAAAAATACTGTCAAGGCTCATAAATAAAAGAGATTCTCTAATGCTGGAACCCAAGGACAAAGTCTGTCAAGCAATCCTAAGAAGACATAACAAAGTATGTAGAACAAGACCAGACATATACACAAACCAACCCTTGCTTCATGTCCCTGATGCTGGGGGCTGGGCTGTATAAAGGCTATATTGGCACAGACCAAGCTGAATTTCCTGTCAGCATAAAACAGGTAGTGCTGTTGAATCAGTAGAATTCTGTACATGCCCACAGCTACAGTCATGCCTGGTCATTACAGCCTTACACTGGGATTAAATCCCTCACAACACACTGGGTTTATATGATCTGAACACTTCCATGCCTTTTTCTCACTCTTTTAATTCCACCTTACTTCTGGCTCTCTTCAATTGATTGAATGTGTCTTCGTCTGTACTCACTTTTTCTTTCCTTCTTCTCCACCTATGTTTGCCATCCCTTCAAAATTTGCCCCTCTCCCTCCCTCAGTCTATCTGTCCATGGCTGAGTGGCATTGCTATGAGAGCCTTTTTGATGGCTAACTCCTACCATTGATAGTGAACAATCCACATCACTTCTGTCGGCCAGTCTGTTGGTTAGTTTGTGTGTGTGTGTTGGTCTGTGTCTTAAGGAGTGGATGGAGATGTGATGGAGATAAAAGGCTGTAGCCGGGTAAGGTTTAAACCCATTTATTGCAGGTCAGTGCACAGTAGCAGGTCAAGGGGAAAATCGTAACCCCCTGCAGACTTCGTTTTAGTTCATGGTCATCTGGTCATGCAGCACATTAGCATGAGAGGTACGTGTCTATGTGTGCACGTGCATGAGATAAGCCCACATGCATGCATCAGTAAACGCTTATACCCACACACCAGCTACACACTGTTGGACAAAGAGTGGCCAGGTGCCTCATTGGAGGCAGAGCTGGACTAGGGGATGAGAAGAAGGTGTGGTGGTAAGAAGTGGAGAGAAAAGAAAAGGATGAGATGAGAGGGCCACATGCCAAGGTGCTAATGCGTCTCCCCTCTGTCCATCCCGATGGGGGAGCATTGGCGCTCAATACAATGAGCAGCTAACCTTGAACTTGACAGAAGCACAAAAATGAGCAAGGCATGGCACGCAAAGGTAGTGAGATCGAAGAAGCAGACAACAAATATTTGTTTCTCTGTTCTAGGTATTACCAGTTTAGAGAAAGCACTGCCAAAGTTGGTGTCTGAAAAAGTAGGCAACACATGCTTCCTGGAGTGAAGAAGAAATATGAAAAAGTATGAAGAAACATTGTTTGTTAGTGTTTAGCCAAAGGCAGTAATAGCATGTTGAGTTGTGGAAATTTGTTCACCTCCTAACCATTGATACTTTTTTTTTTTTTTTTTTTTTTTTTTTTTTTTAAATCTGTCAAGGTCAGTCAAACTAAAGAGAAAGCAAATACACAGAATAAGGGAAGAGAGAGAAGATAAAGAAGGAGCAGAGATTTTGGTTGGCAAGGAAACCTGAAAATGAAGCAGAGATATGATGAAGCAAAGCTACAGGTTCTTGAGGGAGAGGAGAAAATCTTAGAAGCAGCATAGAGCTAGAGAGAGAGAGAGAGAGAGATGTCACTTAAGGTTGTCAGGGGAGATGGTATGAGTGAGAAATGGGTCAATTCCTACTCTAAATGGTTAATGCTTGTTGTTGGGAAGGTAAAGGTCAAACTCTCACTTTTGGCTCTATGTCAATTTCTCTCTTTCATAGTTTCATAAGGCCACTCTTTCAACAGTTTCATTACCCGCCTCTCCAGCTACACTAATCTTTCTTTTCACTACCTGTCTGTCCTCCTCCACACAAACAAAAATGAAATTAGTGCATTTTAATTTTTCCCCAATTTCACTCTCCACATTAACTGCTTCTCCCATGCCTTCTGTACATGCCTCACCTCTTCAGTTTCCACTAAAATATTAATTTAGTCTTCTTAGGAGTATTATAAAATAAGTAATATAAGTATTATAAGATTTTCTCTGAAGATTTCAATTTATTCCTGTTAGCTGTATTATAAAAAGAAGATGAAGATAACGGATAATGATTTCAGTCCATTGCATCAGTTGCATCAATGTATTTTCATGTAAATTGTTTCTAGTAGAAAGTAGTGATTTAAAGCAAGTACCAAATATAGTAGTGATCTACTATTTAAACAACTATTGGGAAAAAAACTTCTTGTTTGCATTCCCTTGCTGTGGATACATGAAGATACTGATTTCTTATAGTTACTCAAAAGCTTTGTAGGATTCATAAGCTCACTCAGCAACATTTCAATGGACTCATTAGGAAATAATGACTGCTGGGCCATAATGGTTGAAATATTTGTCCAATATTTTTATTTTATTTAAAATTGAATAAACAAGCTTGGGCTCTTCTGCTAACTGACTTCCCTTTCATTTCAATAGATTATGAGTGGGTAAGTTTGAGATATTTATTGCTATGGACCAATTCCATATGTTTTGTTGGTCGGTTGCATCCTTGTTTTGCATGTGCTACTGTATGTGTGTGTATACATGATGTGTTGGTTAGCCCCAGAAGCATATTATTGAAATGGGCTGAGCTGAGCTGTGGTCAGTGGAGCGGAGGATTAACTGCTTAGAGCTAATGATGAAATATGCTTTAGGATAAGCAGGCATCATGTGTGTGTGCTGTGTATGTGGACAGTGGTTTATGATTTAGATCCATTCAGCATCCTTGTTATGTTACAAATTCTTCACCACAGTTGCACACCTTTGTATACACCCTGCTAGTATGGCTCTGACCAGTAGCCATTCCAACCCCACCTACCAGTCAGTCCTTTCTGCCCTGCAGTTTAAACCACTGCTGCATTCAGCCAGTATTCCCAGAATGTCAATGTTCCCATACTGTTAAGTATTCATTTGCAGTCTTCCTGGTTGCCTTGGCACTGTGTATGTGTGTGTGTGTGTCCATGCAAGTGCAGCAGTACATACTAAAGCTCAGTTGTGAGTTGCCATGGTAGCACAGGCTGCTCTACACACTTAGGTTAGAATGTATAGAAGGCATCAGCACAGGGAAGACACAAATGCATCTCAGAGTACATTGCGATACACTCTGTAGCTCACAGTACTCTACACAGTGTGTCGACATTATGCTGACACAATGGACTGAGCACACATTAGGAAGATCTGATGAGAGTGTACTTGTATTTGATGACAGATGTGGTACATCTCACAGCTGTAAGTGTGATTGAGCACTGAGCATTTTTGTCTCACTGTAATAATTGCTTTCTGCTGCCCAGTTTTACTCCGTTATTTGCTCTAGAGTTAGAAAGGCATGTCAAGGGGAATCACTCAATGGAAACCTGACAGCAGCCCCCTCATCACCCCTTCACCTTAGTTTCTCAGCTTCTTTTCTCAGCTCTTGTTTTTTTACTGTTGTTGTTGTACAATTGTTTTTCTGTGCATTTATTTGCTGCACAAGGTTTGCTTAAGCCTCCTGCCATATTAATATTCTTTCTCTGGATTTAGGGAATTCCTGGAAAGGCATTGTCCAATAGCCAGGTGGTCTGACTAAGTAAGAAAGTCTTGGTGTTTCTATGTAGATGAATACAGGGTAGATTTGTATGGAGGAAGGGAAGGGGACATGAGGAATGGAAGATGAGCTGAGCAAGAATTAAAATACAGGTTAACTGGGCATGGTTTGGTGGATTGTAAAAGGACATGAAGGAGAAAAAGAGTTATGGTTAGATGGATTGAGGCGTGATAGAGAATCAGAAAAGACAGATGGAGAGATGTGGAGAGGGCTATTTTATTGGAAGAGTGAATTTGCAACACATGGTGAGGGTGAGATACGGCAGAGAAATTAAAGATAGATGCTAAGATAAACTGAAGGCTAAATAATCCAAGAGAAAAAATGACAAGGTAGAAGGGCACAGAAACAGATAGTGTGGAAGTAGAAAGTGAGGGGATATCAGGAAGTGATAGAAGATATCTTCCAGACCATCACGGAGTTTACACACACTGCTACATGTACACAGACACACATGCATGCGTCAGGACTTCCATTTAACCATTCAGTCAGACATGGTGTTTAGTTGATGAAAATAATGAGAGAAGAGGAGGAAAACAGTCAGTCCTCTGATTTTTCTGTAGCAGGGTATCATTTGCTCAGCTTGGTAAAGGACATCCAGTGTGCACTCTGCCTCACTTAACGGATACAGTGCCCTGATATGATAGATGACATTGCATGTTTATAAAGCGTGGTTAGCTGTCAACCTTCACGTGTGTGCATGCGTGGTCATTTGCAAAAATAGCTGTTCACCTCCAGTGTATCATTCAGGTGTGTATTTATAGATGCCATTGCTGTAGCTGGTCCCTCCTTTCCAGGTCTCCTTTATAATTGATGAGCTGCCTGAGGCTGAGCAGGGTGCATACTCACAAACACACACTCAACCAACCTTGGTAACCAGCTAGTTCTCTGCAGGGTAAACACCATGTTTGCACACCCAAGCATACTAACTCAGAAGAACTTGATCGTTTTAGGTTCCTGTATTGCTGCAGCTTGTCGCAAAGATGAGCCTCCAGCTATGAACCGTGGTTCATGTAGTGATACAGCTTAGCTGTTGTTTATAGTTCTCTGGCTTGCTGATTAGCTGGAATAACTCTTGAAGTAAAATTAAACTACCTCAGAATGTCAACTCAATGTTCAGGCGCTGAATAATTTTAACATTTCTCCAACCTTCCTCTGATTGCTCAGATCAGGCGAAAGGTTTTGAGAAGATTTTTTTTTTATTTACACAGATCTTTTCAGAAGTGCAAGGCATGAGGAGACTGGTTAAGGATTTACAAGAAAGAGGGCACGGCAGAGAGACTGAGAGTGTAGAGGGCAAAAAAGCAAGCAAGAAAGATCGGTGACAGCTATGGATATGTAGAGAATGTTGAGATAGGCTAAAGGGAGACAGTCTGATGGGAGGAGAGGGTGAGAGTGGCGAAATAGAGTTTGATGTTCATTTCACTCTTGTGAGTCTGCGCCTATTGAGAAGAGTACCAGTATGTGGCAGCCTATTGAGCTGTGAGTGATTTGAGTGGCTATTCTCTGTAGTGTGTATGTGGAGTTGAAAGGCTTGAGCTAGCAGACATGTTGGAGAGAGAAAATGACTAACTTCAGTCTGATCTTGCCGTTTCCTGGCAGTTTGAACTGTAGTTCACTCTGATGTGTGGGTTAGGACAAGGTTAGTGGCTGAGAAAGATGAGCCAAGATCTGGGGACATGACAAAACAAAGGGCTTTCATGGAATCTGTAATCTGTTCTTTGATCACAAGTATAATTTGCGGCTTGCGCTCTTTATCTTTTTTCAGTCGATTGGTGCGCGTTAAGCAGAAAACCTCAGAAGACTAGTATTTGTTTTTAGTGCAGATTACATATGTCTGAATAAATATAACCTTTTGTAAAGCTTAGAATGTTGAATTTTTGATGTGACACATTTAGTTCCCTACAGAATAATTTTGTGTTTCAATGTGTTTAATCTGAGTAAATGCAACGGAGTAGACAGTCGGAAGGAAAATTTGTGAGTTGACTTTGACAAATGCTTAATTTGTCTCAGATACTTTGTAATGCACTCTGGCTTTGTTAAGGTACCAAATCTTAAGACGCAACAAATACAAGTAAGGCGTCATCCAGTGACAAAATCAAGTCCCAAATCAAGCCTGGAGAAAATGCCCACATTTTTCCTAGTCACTTTTTCCTCCATTTTTCTTTCTTACTTCTAATATTTAACTTGTTTTTCTCATTTGTGCTTTGATTTCTCTGCAGTTCTCTACCTTCCTGTTGCCTCTTTCCTGTGCTTTATCTATCGTTCCTTATTTTCTTCTCCTTCTCTCTGTTCTAATTAACATGTTGTAGTATGCCTGTCTACTGAGGAAAGTTGGCAGCTTGTGTGTGTTTACAAGCTGCTCACTGAGGGTGGCTTTGCCAGGCGGGCATGGGGCTTGTATCATGAAGCAAGTCAGGCTGTTTTGGGTTACAAGGCTTCACTAATGCTGATGCCTATATATATAAAAAAATCTTTCTTCTCTCCACCTTGCCTGATAGACTCACATTTAAAACTTAGGTTAATTCACCCAAGTTTTTAGAACTATTAACATGCTTCAGTCACTTCAAGTCTGTGTCAAGCCAACAAAAGAGAATGTAATTATGTCCGAGCATTATATCTCTACTTACCATTATTGCTTAGATCAGTGGTTCTCAACCCCTCAAGGCACACTGTCTTGTTTGTGCTCCAACTCACCTTGTCTTACCCACTGCCTGGATCAGGTGTTCAGCCAATCAGAAGCTGTAAGTGCAGGGGCAGTTGAAAAACAAGCTGGACAGCGTGCCTTGAGGACCAGGGTTGAGAACCACTGGCTTAAATAACCACATTGATTAGGTAGCCACATACATTTACAGAGTTCTACACATGTCAAAAGTGGCTGAGCAGTTGAGCATGACCCTCGCTCTTGAATTTGCATTAACTACTCTCGTGTAGTAGACTGTGAAGGCACAACCTCTCCTACACTTAATTAACAATCTTTAAAGCGTTAATTACATGGTATAGAAAAAGCTTTATAGTAGCTGCAGCTCAACAAAATTACAGTGCATCAATTATCATTTCAATTTTCCTTCATGCATTGGCATCTGCATGTGTGCAAGTACCAAATCATTGCATTGCAATTGTTAATTTGTGCTTCAGCAGTAGAAAATCAATACCGTGTCTAACAACTAATCACACAGTGTTTCTGTATAGCTCAGTAGATAGATGGCTAGCGGTAACACGGCCAGAGCCATAGTGTAATTTCCCATCGGCAGCTTCACAATTTAAACCACAAATTTATATTATTGTACCCAAGAAGTGCATTTCAAGAATGCAGAGGATAGAGTCTGAAATAGCTTCCAGGTCCACCTTTGATTATTTAGTTTTCCAGTCATAACTAAAGGTTCATGATAATCAAGGATAAGTGAAGATAAATGTTCTCATTCTATGGCTGATTTATCAGAAGGAAAGTAATGTTCTCCTTGTCAGGTTTGTCTCCTTTTAGACTTGTTGAGCAAATTTATTGCAAATTTATTTCACACCATTTTGTATAAACACCCAACAAATCCCCCTTTCTTTTATCCTTTACCCTTTTCTATTCTCCATGTCTTCATCTTTTTCTTTTCATCATCCCTCACAGTCTCTGTGATTTATGGCTGAGACTTTGCAGCTACAGTATAGAGGACACACCACTTCAGGTGTGCCATCTGCCCCCCTCCTCTCATGACCTCCTTCCCTGCATGCCTGTAGCCAATCACTGCACACTGTACACGTCTCTTGGGGAAAATAGTGCAACCATGCACCTTTTCCTCTCCTTAAGTTCTCTCTTTCTCAGTTTCTATCTGTCTGCAGAGAACAGTTTGCCTCACAACTGGGTCATTCTTTCTCCTGCCTGCAGTACTGTAAATGCTAACAGCCAGTCAGGGAGGCAAGGATAGGCTACACTCTGGCTAGGCTAAAATAAAGCAGAAACTTCTGAGACTGCGGATGTACCAGTAACAGGGCTGTCAAGGGAGTTGTGTTTTGCATGCACGTGTATGTATTCATAGCTGTTTAGATTTTAAATAGACTGAGATGTGTTTGAATGACAGGCATATGAATGAGACATTTCTTTTCCATGTATTTGTGGACATGTTGGTATATTCTGTTTAATGTCTCTCAACCTCAATGTGTATTACTGTACATCTCTTGCAAACATCAGCTGCATTTCCAAACACCTGTTTGTTTTGGTTTTGTTTATTTGCACATTCTTTTATTGCTCAGCTTTTCCTCTGACTCACCTCACAGACACACATGTCACATGCATCCTCTAATGTAGCTGCAGTGGTGTCAGTGAGTTGAGATTTAGATTACTTTGACTCTCCCATTAAGCAGATGGCAGTGTAAACATCTTTAAAAGGGTCCCTGGGTCTGTCTGACATCAAGACTTTGAAGTGTGCCTCAGGTACCAAAGCTGCTTCTCAGACACAATGACAGGGAGAGAAGAAATAAATAAGGTGGAGGGAGGGAGAGACTGGGATAAAAATGCTAGGATACATATGAAAAAATGGCAGAGGTAAGAAAAAGGAAAATTAACATCCATCTTGTACACACCCACGCTCACAGTCTTTGCTTTTTCTTTAGCCACCTTGCCCTTTCTTTTTCCATCCTTAATGCAAGCCTTAATAAGTGGATTTTTATCTCGGCTACACCAGTGCTCCCAAAGGATTATGGGATTTTTTGCCCCTCTATACACAGAGAATGGTAATTGGCAATCTGTAGCTAGACACTTCCTATTTTTAAGAAATAAGGTAGAATTTGAAAAGGACAAAAAAGAACAGTTTATAAAAGTGTTTTATTCTTGTGTGTGGTCTAGTGCAACTGCTATTATCTTAGCCGTTGTGCTGCCATAACACCTCTGTAATGTATGTTCTTACAGTTCTCATCATTGTCTAGAATAAGACACATCATCAGTGGCCTGCAACGCTTCCTTCTCGCTTTCACACAAGAGGGCAGTTGTGAACGCAATACCCCTGAGCTCAGAATCACAAGCACATAGGCACTAAAAACACATTTGTGATATTGTCTGGGCAGTTGTACTTTAGACTCAATCACTACTCCTGCACTCTTTCTTTCCCTCTCAGCAAGAGCCTGCTCTCCTGCTTAATATTCATCCCTGCTGTGAGACTGGACTGCAAAACAAAACAGACATACAGTGTGTTACTGTCTGTTAGAAAATATATTTTTGGAGGATATGTAGTTTTTATAAAAAGTCATTGCTATAATGGAAGATGTAGTAGGAATCAGAGGCATCCAGTCCACACAGTGGAAAAGAAGTTGTCTGATGAGTTTAGGTAGAGATTATATTAGTCTTGGCTTCCTATTTTCCCCTTCAGCTGAAGCTGAAAACTAATTGGATGATCTAGAGAGAAACGTTGCAAGAGACAGGGGATTCTTTTCATACAGTACAATGCTCTTTTGTGAGCAAATTGCTAAATCTTTGGGTATACCATGTGTTTCTCTCAAATCTGTTGAAACATTGTCTGCTGACAGCACAACCTCATTTCGGTAAATGCTCACAATAGTCATCATAAAAGCATGATAACTCCACAAACTGGAGCTGTGTACTCTGAGAATTATACGTACAGGCATGTTTTAGTGTGTCCTTGTGTTGGTAGTACCTTCCTGAGTCCTCTGAAAATCCAGCACCAAGGGTATTTTTATCCTCCACATCCTTCATTCCTAACACCTGAGAACCTTGACTTCCAAGGAAACTCTGTTGCACACAACCCAGCCCCAATTACTTTTTTCTCTCTCTGCTTTCATTGTTGACTAAAACTGAGTACTGCATCTCGTCTACTACACTCCTCTCTGGAGATAGACGCCTAGTTTTACTCCCCATGTGTAATCAGCTTCTCCCCTTTCATTAAAGTTAAGCCCTTAGCACATAGACGAAGGAGGGGAAGCTTAGTCACCGAATGTGCTGAATATCAATCAGAGTAAGAATATAAGTCGGAAGAGAGGAGTTTAGAAAAGGAGAAGTAGAGACACAGAAAAGACACAGGCCGGAGAAAATATGTATTAAATACTTAATACTTTGATAGCATATACTGGTAGCAAAGAGGAAATTGAGAGGAGACATTCCTTACTCTCAGTTCAACAGTTTTCCCATCTTTTGGTCTCATTTTTGAGTAAATCTCTGTCTGTGTCTGTGTTTGGCTAACAAAGCCATGAGAGAGTCAGGCAGGCACGTGGTTGTGGCTGTTCCATCTGGTTTGGCTCTCCAGATCTGTCTTTGTTAGGCCATTACTGCCGTTTAGTCTGAGCTGCCTGCTTCTACAACTGGCAAACCAACCAAACAACTGCCCTCTTCTCCTTCTGCTGTCATCACCCTCGTCCATAGTAGCAGCTCAACTGTCCGCTTCAAGTCACCAAAGAACAGCAAAAGTGCAGTTAGCCTCCGGAAAAGTATTCGAGTTTTAAAAAAATGTGTCATATAAAATCCTAAAAGCATCAGTCATTAAATTTAGAACATAACAAAGACATACACAATTTTGGCATCATATAGCGTCATCAGCACATTTTAAATTTGCTCTTAAAGGTGGATGCTGGTTTTGCTCTATTTATTCTCACAAGTACCTTGTGTTGTGATATAGTGCCCTATGGTTTAGGTTCTGATTCCCAGGCGGCTAAGCATACTACAGATGTAACTGTGTGTGTTAGAACATGTTGGCAGACGCCATGTTTCACACAGCGTGGGCTACAGACTTGGCTGACGAAGACACGCCAAGGGAGACACATTCCAAAATAGAAACATGGAGGGTGCATTTTCATCTCTTAGGAAAATGTTATTTAGACTTAATTTGTCCCAGAAGAATGCCAAAAAAGTCCTAGATCCCTCCAAATCTCTGACTCATAAAAAACAATTTTCTTTGAATTTGTTATTTATTATTGAAGATCAATTCTGTACCCTTTACCTTTGTTTTATCTTTTATTTCCTTGCTTTTGTTGATTGCGGGCTTGAATGCTCCTTTTTACTTTTCCACCCTCAGCAGCAAAATAAATACACACTGGGTTTGTACCATAATTGGTAATTATTTTAGTCTTCTCTCAGTAAGCTAAAAGGATTTTCTAAATCCGGAAGTCTGTAACAGAAACAGCGTTATATGAAAATTCACAGCTAAGGTGTGAAGCTCCATATTTAAATGCTCCTAATAATACATTTGTGACTTTATTAAGTAGATAGATGCTGAGAATTATTTAGGTTGTAAACCATTAGATGATTTGTTAACCCTGGGGGATAAATGTTGCTAAACACTGACTCAGCTGAACTATTGACGTTTTTACTATATCACCATGCAAGGTCATTCAGTGTTCTATGATCTGAATATGTTGTGGTCACTGAGCTGATCAGTATGAAGAATCCAGGCTTGTTCTTCAGTGCAGCACTTTAATTGTAAGTGCAGCACTTGTAATTGTTCAGAAATAACATCACTATAACATCACTACAACTCTTTGTTTAAGCAGTCACTTGCACAGCTCCTACATTAACAAAATACATATTTTCATATGTGCACACTGAAATACACTGAGGCACTTTGCTTCCTCGTGTTAAATGGACACTAATTCTCTGTGTCAGGGGATTATACATAATTGATTTATGGATGAGGAGTGAAATTACTCATCAGTTGAGAGAAAAAGGCATTTTGTCTTCAGGCTGGAGTGTGCCAAACTGTATTCTTAACAGAGTTAACAGAGGAGATGCACTTGTGCTAAGGCCATCGATACAGCCTGTGCTAAAGCTGTTCAATAAGTATAGGTTTACAACTGTGATTCTAGAACATGGTTACAAATGCTAAACATTAAGCTAATAGCAAGAGCCCCAACTCCCAGACTAGTGTAATCAACTCAATGATGAAAGCAATATTCTGAGGCTATTTCTTGTGAACAGCTTTAGTCCGATTTCTCTTGACAGCAAGTATGGCCTTTTAATACGTAAGTGACACTCGTCAACTTGGTGTAGCTTATAAAAATATAGATGTCAAATTATGAAATTGTCCAAACCCTGCTGCATACAGTACTCAAAAAGCTCAATCAACTTTATTGCAACTCTATTGGATGCCTCCTCTTGTAGCTGTGTGTTATGAGTGTGTGTTTGAGTCAACAGAAATCTGAGCCAGCACTGAACATTACTCGTCAAAGGCCATTGTGTTAGCATGTGGGAGGAAAAGGATCTGTGTCTACATTGCGGTTGATATGGTAGATCCATTTCGGTAGAGTTGGATGTTTTCTGGGTTCTCTGTTAATAAAGTCTGGCTCTGCTGAAATTAGAGGCATTTCTCCCCTTGTGTTTCCTGTACAGTGATAGCATATATAGACTGCTGCTGTTGCTAGGCTTTGTTGCTAGGCAACAATTTATCTACTATTATGGGATTTTGGGGGCTCAATGGGGATATTAGCATGAACAATTTGGCCTTCTGTTTTGTACACTATCTGATGTCCTGTCATGCATATTCAAGTTGCAGGCATGAGCATTTTGATGCAGTGGAAGCAAACAGCAGCTGCAAGTCAGCAACTGCCCACAACATTTCCATGCATAAATATACACTACAAGACCAAGAAACAAAAACAAAACACAAAATGCAAGATTATAAATCATTCATATGCTCACGGTATACTGTTTTTCTCTCTAGTGCTCAAACAGTGACAGAGACTTGTTTGCAGTTGTCAGTGTGCCAGTATAGAGGCTGGAAAGACCATGTGCTAATTGAGAGCTCAACGATTTATACAAGAGTGACTTTTACTGTATCTCTTGACCTGTCCCGTCAACATAAGATGCAGACACAGATACACACGTACACAAAATCTCTCTCCACTTCTCTACTTGTCATGTGGCAATTGATGCTTTCCCTTGTTCTCAGTCCCTTCAAAGGTGAGTCTCTGACCTTCCTAGGCCATCCATTAAAAGTATTACCGTTCAGTCTGATGTAACACACACGGCAGGAGTGTTTGCATACAGATGCCATAAGCACACATGAAGCAGCACCTATATATCATCAAAGAGGGCACACTCAGTGTTAACTGCAGCAGTGTGGGTACACCATTGGACGTGGAAAAGAGAGGTTGATGCCAATCAGTGCTAAATTTGCATGCCAAAAGGACTATGAATAGGCAGTGATGGAGTGAATGGTTAATTTCCTTGGAGGTCTAAGAAAATCCCGCTCTTTCTTCTATAATGTGCTACGCACTGACAGTGAGAGATCTTCCTGTTGTCCTCTACATTTTCATATCATGAATTAGATTGATTGTGTTACTTGGAGGATACAGAGGGCATTTGTTGAGGGTAAGGAATACTGTGATGATATGATCCATGGGATGTAGAGGAATTTTTTGATTAAACTTAACAATTTTTGTACAAGTTATGTTTACTGAAACATGGAGCACAATACGTTTCCTTAAAATTTGCTCCATACAAAGCAATTTCATCTTGGTGACTTAAATGTTTAAATATTTGTTCTGGACAGTAATATAGACTAGTTTCTTGGAAACCAGTAAGCCATAAATTTGGTCTTATTGCATATGACATTGATATGTTTGTGGGTGTGGTAACGCACTCTTGTTATTGCTTGTGGATGTGGTGAATCACACATAGTAAGGAAAGTGCTTTTACTGAAAATGAGCAGCCATAAAGACAATGGAAGAAATCTTGTGTGAGTGCATATGTGTGTATGTGCATCTGTGTTTATGTTGTTAGGGCCTCTGTCCAGGTGATGAATGAGCCATGGGGCTGAGTGGAGGAGAGTGTCTATAAAAAAAATCCATTCTTTCCCCCTTTCTACAATCCTGTGTCCTTTCATCTTTGCTCTTTTTCTCCAGCTAAAATCCCCCTCTCTCTCGCTCTCTCTCTCTCTCTCTCTCTCTCTCGCTCTCTCTCTCCCCCTTTCCCTTTTCCCTGCTGTCTCTGTTTTGTCTGTATTTCTCCATATCATCTATCTGTCTTTCCTCACAAACCTCTTCTCTGTCTGCGCTGCTTCAGGCCAGAGCTCTGGCAGCAAACAAATGAGTGCAATATTATTTTACGGGACAGTGACTTCAAAGTTTTCCTCTGTTTGGAACAATTAACAAGGCAAAGACCTGAGGGGACAATGCAATGAGAGATGAGTGAGGGAGAGCGAAATACAAAATAAGAGAAGCATATTGCATTCCTTGGTGAGAGGCATGGAGTATGTTTAAAAAACAGACTGAGATAATGTGAATAAAGGGTTGGGGGGGATAGAGAGTGAAATGCACATGCTGGTGTATAACATCAAAGATGGGTCACTGAGGATTTTGGATATTTAAAAGTTGTGTGTGCCAGTTTGTGGCATGCAGAAGCTTAACATTATGTTTTGTAAATACCAGATAATGCATTTTTTAAATTTCCATTTACCAGTATTAAAGTTTAAACTGTCTTAATCAGTTATCCTTATAATTCTGGATCCATTTTGAAGTAATGGGCAACTGTGGAGCAGTGTTTGTGCCCTGTTAATATTAGTATTTTGACTATGTTACATTTGTGATTTATGCCTCTACTTGGCTCTTTCCTCTTAGCAATGATGTCTAATTCTCATAAGGTAATGCCACAATTATTGTCTAGCACTATGTTGACGTGAAAAAAAAAAAGTTAACAAAACTAAGGCCATACAAGCTGTGTGGAGTCCATTACTGGATATCTGCTTCGGGCAATGTCCTGCGCACCCTCCCTGGTTAGCTGCCATGGCCTGAGAGAGTTTCTGCAAGAATATCAACCCCTGCACACCTGAACCATTTCCAGCCGTGGCCACCGCAGCAGCACTTCGCACTTTGCAGTATCACTAGCATTAGCCATTCTGGAGTAACACTGACCTCGACACAAACTCCCAACCCAGCACTTAGCACTGGGCATCAGCACAAGCATGTAGATAGCCACATAAGTTGCTGGTGTTTACAATCTTTACGGCTGGGTATAGTCCCACCCCTTATAGATGGCCGATCAGTGCAGAGTGGGCGGGTAAAGAGCTCAAAAGAGCAGATTCAGTCTTAAGGCAAGAGGATCTGTTGCATAAAGACACATTATAAAATGTATTTGTACTTTTAAAACTTTTATCAAAAGAAGCCCTGAAATCCCAAATAAAATGGCTCCATCCACTTTACATCTGCAGCAGCACCTGTTAGCCTTGACCATCGTGGTTGCTTTCCTTTAACACTCTGATCTCAGCCAGCAACCAGCACCCTGCACTTGCACTACACAGGCGCTACATAAACACCCTCAACACCACCCAGTTCCCTGCCTTTACATCATGGCGTCTTGCCCTTGTTTGTGTCAACTACCCCATACTGTGCTAACTAGCAACCTCCATACACACAGAGACTAACACACACAGACAACCGCTTCCCTCCCAAACCAGCTGAGATGAAAAGGCTGTGGATCACACAACTACTAAACTTTGATCAATCTGGCAACAAGTCTAAATAGGATCATTAATAAGGATTTAGCAAGGGGCTGCTGTCTGCTATTACACATGTGCAATCACATATGCTTTCTTCAGCCGCTATTTTTTTTTTAATAGCTCTTTTTGCTTTGTACGTGCACACGCATAGCATGAGACACACATGCACAGACATAGTTCATTTTTCTGTTTCCAGATACAAGCTGCAGCATGCAAACACAGTATCAACTGGGCCTTTAATTGGGGTGTAATCTGAAAAGTGTAATTGCCTAGAGTGGATAGAAAGATCTGACAGCAAGAGTAAACGAAGAAGGGATGGGATGAGAGGATAGGATTACTGTGAAGGAGAAACGGGGGTGGAAGATAAAATTGGGCAGATGAGCATAGAAAAATTAGATGAGAGCATCATGGCAGGGCACAGGATGAGAAACACAAAAAGCAAATGTAAATAAAGTGGGATTCAGTGACGGGGATTGAGTGGGAAATGAGTTGAAGGCAGACAAAAACTGAGAAAATCGGTGCAAAACCGTGAGCCTCATATATTTTCCCAGTATTATTCTCTCACAGACAACCCTACTCAAATTACAGCCAATTGCCACATTAGATCTGATTCTAGATGAGCCTATCCAATTCAAATCCACAAATCAGTAAGTCTTTCCCTCACTAAACTCCTTAGATTTCTATTGCCAGAACCTGATTACATCGCTTTTCTAACCCACAAAACCCACTGCTGCCGTGGCTTTCCAGCTGCAAGCCTCTTATCTATCAAAATGGACTAATGAGTTTAAAACTGACCATTTCTAAAGCCAAGGTAGAGAGGGAAGTCTGGCTACATTGTACTGCATGCAGTTGGTTGATACCTCTTTGGAAATATAACATAGTGATCATGGAGATAACACAGCAGGGCAGTTATGCTCTCATAGCAGGGGCAAATAAGGATTGCTATTTAAAAAAAAAAAGCTGGCTTGCCAACACTTCTACTCTTACTCCCATGCCTAATTCCACCCCCGTCTTTTTGTCTGTTTGTAATTTGATTTCTCAGCCTTTGCATTTTAAAGCGCATTCGTCAGACAATTTGATTGTTTATTTGTGGTATTGAATCATTCAGTAATTAGTTTACCCAGCAATGGCTATAGGTCCTGATTGGAAACTTAAAAAAGCACTGGACCACTGACTCTGTTGTTCTGTAACAACATTATCTTTATTCATTGGCGGCTGCCCCTCTGTGTTGAGATCTATTATGATGAGCATGTGTTTATCCAGGCAAGGTCGGCTGTGACCTCAACCCTCACCTTAACCTCCCAACACTGACCCTTGATCTGTGACCTTGTGGTTGTCTATAACATTGTCCATTGAGCAAGGCTGATACTGAGCAGGGCAGCACAGCTGTTGCAACTTTAATGAGCTGCTTAGGCTTTACAAGTTTGAACTTGTTTCTTTCTGGATCTTTGGTATCTTTTTTTTTTTTTTTTTAACTTTTCCTTTTCTGTCCTTATTCATCCCTTCACCCTACCTTTGAATCCCCCTTCGTCTAAAATCAAATGAGTTTGGCAGTTGGCATTTTGCTTTTTGGATGGAAGGCTTCTCCCCCCCATGTTCAATTATTCATGCTGAACTCCTCACTCCCCACAGCTTGGGAAGCTAGAGCGCGCGCACACACACACACACACAAATCTCTGTAAATGCATGTGCCATGTGTTGGCAGTGATATTTTGAGGCTTTGTTTTGGGAAAGGGAACTGGCAGCTTCAGTATACAGAGTGTAATACACAAATGACGGACTATTATTGGCGATGAAGGCAAAGGGACTTCTCTATCTCTACTTTCCTCTCCGCTCCTACCTTTTATAACAGTTTTACGTCATTTTGTATGAGACTTCAGACCTGCTCTCATATAATTCCCAGTTCTTCTTCTTCTTTTTTTTTTTTTGCTATTTAAAGTTCTTTTCTATCACTAATCCTCAGTTTTATATTGCATATCTCACTTGCTTTTATATGCTCAAACTGTGTATCTCCATTGTTTTTCATGCAGGTCCCCTTATTTCTCATTCATCTATTTTTCCTCTTCAGTTCATTTAATTTCCAAGCTCTGCTCATTTTTCATTCATCTGTTTTTTCCTCTACAACCCATTCATCTCACAACTCTCTCCCTCTGCCTCTGTGTGCAGCCTGAAGTCCCTCCCCTCTATCTACTCACAAGTTATTCTGTCTCAGTGCTGTGACAGTGTCACTTTCAGGGCTAAGTAAAAGTGTGCAGTGTGTCCTACTGAGCTACTGTAAATAATTCAGTCAGCAGGACATGAGGCTACACTCTTATGTATGTCAACTGGAATTACAAGTTTGAAAGTACTATGTGTAGAAAGGGCGAAGTGAGACATTATCTCAATAGTATAAAGTATATGTTGTAACAGTTACCTCAGTATTGTGATCATAGGCTGCTGTTATGAATCTCAAGTAGTAGGGTACCACATTCTCGGTCCAGGCTGTTCTGTCACTAGGAATGGAAGATAGCGGGGAGAAAAACATGTTTAGGTAGAAGACATGAATCAGTGGACAAAAAGAATCACAGGAGAAGCAGGACACAGAAAGAGTGAGAACAAATAGGAAATCAAGGTGAATTATAGGGACTGAGACTCAGAAAAGGCTGGATGAAGAAAGATTGGGAGTGATGAGAAAGGAGGAAATAAGGGACAAATGACTGAGTGAGTGAACGAGAGCGATAAGCATGGACAGAGGACTCCTGGTGTGACTCATCTAGCCAGTGAGAGATGGGTCACCATGGACACGGCCACTGACCCTGCACTGATGCCCGATCTATTGATCCCATTAAAGCTACAGCTCTGTGCTTCTGTTCCTGTCTTTCTTTGTGGTTGTTCTCCTGTCTGACTGTATTAACATTAATGAAATCAACATCTTTGCATCTTTACCTCTCTCATGACTGTGGCATCTGTTTGTATACATCCGTTTCTGTCTTAGTACCAGGTTCTCTTCACATCTGACTTCCTTTTTTTAGCATCTATTCTGTTCTTTTAATGGTCGGCTGCCTGTGGTTTATAGATTAAGTGCCACAAATAGCAAGCATTATTCAAATCATTTAAAATTACATGAAAAGGAAATAATACTATGAGAATAACTTAATGAATACAAATATATTAGGCCAGCAGAATACAGCATAATACAGCAGAATTAAACTGGTATTCTTACTTTTAAAGCCATTCAGTGGGTTTTCATTCTCTACGTATTGTTTGATTCTTACTTTGTAGTCTAGGGCCCTGTTCTTCTTACATCAGATGAGGAGTGCTAAGTAATACTGGATGTTTCAATCCTGTATAAGGTTATCCAGTTAGGTCAGTTCTCCAAAGATAGTTTTGCATCTGTAGATTGATTCAAGGCCATGAACAAATCCATCTGTGAATGTGAGTTTAAATCTACTGTTTCATATATAATGGATCCTAGATATGTGAATAAGTCTGATTATTCACCAGTGAGATCACTGGCAGTTAGCACTCTAATTATCAACCATGTGGTGATGCGTACACTCACACAAGCACATGCATATGCTAGTGTCTTTATTTAAACTCATTAAAGTTATTTCTGTGGGAAATAACAAAGCAAGCTTAACAGTTCTCAAAAGAGACTTGATTAGAGGTTGATTTAATTCACTTCAAACAATGAGTTCCTGTTTATTTCCAATTATCATGATGAATGCAGACCACAACTTACTGTCTTCCTCTTTATCCACTGTCCTACCTTGTACTTGCCTCACACCATCGTCATATCCTGATAAATCAACATACAGCTTCCAGTGTTTGTTGTACCTTGCCCATAATCATATTTATGGATAGTAGTATATAGTTATGGATTGTTGACCATCTAGAGCAAAATGAAATAAACTAAATTTAAATCTGAGTTAAGATTATCTCCACATCAGGCAAACAGCACATGCATATGCACAAGACACATGTAAGTATACACTCACACAAGTCACTGTAGGTTTCACTATGTATCAAACTCAGGTAAACAAATCCAGTTTAACACATGCAGTTTTCTCCCAATAATTTATCTATTTTAATTCTCTATAATCTGTATCAAACAGAGTTTGGTGTTCCACCCTTGAGCTATCATTCTGCCACACGTTCACCTTGACGCATCCCATCATTTAAAATCAGGAGCACTCAAAGCTCTATTTGCAGGCAATGAGGTTTGGCAATTTTATGCATTTTGATCTGAAACTTGAACAAGCTCCTTTCCTCTCCATGCTAGCTTTCAATAAATTCAGATGATTTCCCGTGTCATTAAATTCAGAATTTGACTTGCAAATGGCCTCCTAGTGCTTTCTATGAAGACGAGATGAATGCACAGTAGACACACACACTCATGTATTCAGACATTCAGAGGCAGACAGACTGCACTCGCGTAGCTCATGTTTAATTAAGCGGTTTGTCTGTGTGTGTGTGTGTGTGTGTGTGTGTGTGTGAGTGAGAGAGGAAGAGAGTGAGAGAGGTCTAGTACACTGATACTAGGTGTGTTTCCTTCTGTAAACTTTTCCTTTCCCTACTTAATATCCTGTGGCCCTACAGGGGGCAGTACCTATTAGTGGCCTCTTTTGTCCACTATCAGCATGACCAAGGTAAACATCCTCTTGGATTATCTCTTTCATTCTTTATCTCCTTCTTTCCCCCTTTTAGCCCCCTTTCTTTGCCCTCTCTCCAGCTTTCACACTCACTCCATCTTGATTCTGTCTTTTTTCTGTCTCAGAGATGAAAGCCTCCCCACAGCTCCTTTCACTTCTCCTGAAGCAGTCCAAATGAGGTAGCTTATCTTATAATTCCTCCCCTCCCTTTTCAGACAGACGGACATGCGTGCATACACACACACACACACACACACACACACACACTTTGCTAGCTTACACTCTCACAACACTGGCTCAGAGCTATGAAAAAGACCGATTTTACACAAGTATTAGAGGTCCACAATTCTCATATTCAGCGTATAAACACATGCATAGACGGATAATAAGTAAAACACCCCCACAGAAACACATACAGTGTGCCTAGAGGCATGGCAGACCTGGTGGGAGATCCGGGGGCCTGGCATCATGGTATGAGACGCCTGACATTGGTTCCCCAGGGGTGGCGGGCTGACTGTGATGTCAGGTTATTGGGCTCTGCTCAGCAATGCCTTTTGGTCTGATCCATAGGGGGGCATGAGGGAGTGTATGCGTATGACGGCTTTTATTAAACAGTAATCCCAACAGCTGTTGTTCAGCCAAGCGTTTCCCCTTCCACCAGCTCTCTTCTTTCTTTTCCTTCCGCCCTGCCAGGATCCTGATTTCCTCTGTAAGATCTGTGAGTAGCCAGCAAGGTCAAGTAAAGGGCCCCTTATTACCAGCGCGTACAGTATATCCACTTTCCTCTAAATGTTACCTTTTTGTATTTGCAGTTCTTAACTGGTGACTTACAACACAAACTGTAACACACTGGCTTTTTACTTTGCAATCATTTTTCCCTAACCCTGACCAAGCCTAAACTTAACCAGACATTGGGTGCAGGACACCTATATCTTTCCAATTGTTTGAAGACATTGAAGTCTATAAATAAATTATAATTCAGACGGAGCAATCAAAATATATCCAACAAAGTCAGCATTAGTAATATATAGTATAGTATATGCAAAATTATAAAAGTATAAGCTAAATTTAAATGTGTCTTTGTTGAATATGATGCTCTGCATGCACCATTAGGGCAGCCGGTGTTCAGTAGAGATGTGTGTTTCTTTTTATGTGTGTTAGTAAAGCCTTTAATGTAGCATAAGAATTAATGAGTCAGAGTGCAAAGGGTAAAAGTGCAGCTGTACACTGGCACCTGCACTCCACACACACACACACAAACACACACACGCACGCACGCACACACAACCACTCTACCTGCAGCTGGTTACTGATTGAGCTGTTCCCCACTCTAGGGACCCCCTCAATGAGGGACATGTGTGTCTCTCTCACTAATTACACCCTTAACGCCAGCTTGCCAAGTGTGCCCCCCTTCCTCCTTTCCTGGTCCTTAATAGGAAGAAAGAAACTGTAGTTTCATCTCTGTCCCCATACATACATACATCAAACAGTGCCTTCTTACTGCCTTCTCTTGGCTTCCCTTTCTCCCTCCCTGCTGCCTGTCTGTCACCCAGGATGTGCTGTCCCACCCTAGCTCTTTTCCCCAGGCCTCTGCCCTTTCCCCTGGGTACCATGTGGAGGAAAGGCCTGGGCTTTGTCTTTCTGTCTAGATCCTGACACCAACCACAAGGGGAGAAAACTTAATGATGGGTTCTGTAAATGTGCTTACTGGCTCTAACCCACATGGGTGTGGGTGAACACACACTATCTTTCTGGCTTCCTTTCTCTCTCCCTCAGCATCTCTCTTTCAGTGACAGGGATGACAAAGAGGCCGTCTGTCCACCATATCATTAACATGTCTCCTGCTGTACTTATCTTTTTGAGCACACAATTAAAGATTATTTTAATCTTATCATCATACATTAAGCTCAGTAGTAAAGCCAATAAACTGTGGGCATTATCCACACTGTACCCAACTAATCCAACATTTTTTTGAAATTAGTGTTTCAAAGTTTCAGAAGCACATCAGTCATTCGAGTGAATGGAATCACATTTAAGATGAAAACCTGACAAATTTTCAGTGTAGATTAGAAACAAGCATGGGAAGCTGGTGTGAAGTTCCATTATATAATATTTCCAATAAGCTCCTACAGAGACAATAATTAGATTTCAGTTGTATTCTCAATTAGATTTTTAGTTTTCAGGGAAGATTTAGACTATATAATTTAATCAATGCATTACAGTATTGTAATTCTTTCAGAATATCAGAATATATTGACATACTGTTAAATACATACAATTATTAATTAAAACTTGAAAGTTGGTGACAGTGAGATACTCTCATTTGGAATTCTGTGCAAAATTTAAATCCCAAATGTTACGCAGAATAACTCTTCACTGCAGCTAGCTTCACCTAAAGACAAACTACAACAGTTTGGTGACTCAGATGTTATACAGCAATGCAAAAATATGAAAAAAATAAAACAAATACCTTCCGAAATCTATAACTTGGTGTCTATGAAGAGGGTAAAATCAGGAATGTAAAATCCAGACAAGAGGTCGATGTTGTTTCTCCTTTGTATTTGTTTGTCTATGTGTCTATTTGTTGAAAAGTGAGCAAGGATACGGTAATTAGGATTGAATAATAACTTTAATGTGTGTGTATTTATATCACTCTGTCACTTTTCTTGTGTTTGTGTTTTGGTCTAATTGCAGCCTGACTGGTAGTCAACTTATTTCTGTGTTTGTGTCCATGTTTCTGGCCATTGGCTTTTTCTCTCTATAGGAAGTCTAATGAGCACACAGACTCCTGTGGAATACACAAATACACCTCTAACTGCGAGTGTACACACACTAATACACACTGCATGATTGCACCCTGCCAGTGCATCTCTCTTCAGCCTAATGAGTAATGCTGGACAGCCAGTATAACAATCATATCTCTGTTTCTGTTTGTCTGTTTGCACTGGAAGCTGTTATTTAGTGCTAATTCTACAGTAGAATCTCTACAGCTTGATGAGCACTGTAATACTTCAGTACTCCCCAGCAGCACAGCCATGTTTCAGAATCACGTTAAAGTTGTTGGCATATAACAATCCAGTCTCCTAAAAATGATGTTGCTGTACAACTAAACTTCAATCACAAATACGTTTTTGAAAGGGAACTTAATCATCACTGGATTATGTTTTCTGCTACTATAATAACCATATGTTCACAATTAGCTTGACACATTGTAAATACTTTAATACTACAAATCAACTAAAAGTCCACAGGCAAGGTATTTTTGGTGCCAAAATATCAGATCCACAAGATCCATTTCTCGTCCATGAAACTATGAAATCTTGCAGTTCATGATTCAGATATGTGACTCCAGCTTCATTGATTTGTTTTTATGGTTGGGTTCAGGCACTCAGAGCACTGGTTTAGGGTCAGGGAAAGATTGTGGGCTGGTCTAAAAGAGAAAGTCATAGCTTCCGCATTAAAATAAAAAAAATAAAAAAAAACACAACTGTATGCAAAGTGATTTTCATGTCTAAACCCAACCTCACACAGGACTATGGTCTTAGACTCAGATCAGCAGTTTGTCAGTCTTCCAAATTATACTCCTGCCATTCAGGCCAACCACCTCCTTGCGACTCACTTTCTGTTAATATGTGTCACTCTATTTATTTACAAAATATGTTGTGTGACAACATAATTATTATATTTGCTACAGAAACATAATTGCAATGGCAGTTTTTTGTATATGAATGTAATTTTCTGGAGGAAGGGTTGCATATAAAGCTGCTTGAATCTTAAGAATAGTGTTGGATTGCATATGGGTAGAATAGTTTAGCATTATGAAAACAGCTGTGTCTTTTTAGTTTTGTTGTTGTGAAAGTGAAAGATAAAAGTCCATGCCTAAGAAGTGAATGATGAAATCCTGAGCTCTGTGGAAATTGAGCAGTTTTCACTGGCAGTATGGTATGTGTGTTTGTCAAAGTGTTTTTTGGCAGAATGCCTCCATATATTGTGCAACTACTTGAGCACTTTGTCCCCAAATTACCCACAACAAGCGTATGTCCCATCTGTCTGTGTATGTTGGTGTGTTTACACCAAGGGGCAGCCAAATTCAGACTGAAGGGCAGCAACTCTGCTGCTATTGAAATCTTACAAGCTGGAGAGATAGCTTCAGTATGATACTCTCCTGACAACATGACCCTTCATTTATATTATTCATTAGTGTCTTGCTTTCTAGTCTGTGTGTATTTACTGAAGTCTGCTACTTCAGATGCATTCTACCAAGACCAGCATCTGGATTTTGTAACAGCATATCTCTAATGGATAAACAGTGCTTGTATTATTTATACTGGTGATAGGTCCTATTAATCAAGTTTTAGAACATTGCACATGTGCTAGGTTTGCATTTATACTGCAGTTTATACCTTAGTTTCTCAGCTTGTTTTTGCAGTTTTGGTAAGCTCATAAAGAACATAACAGTTTAAAGTGAAAGTCTTCCTGAGCATATTTATTTGGCTCTTAATGATACACTCTGAATTTGAGTGATAGTCAGTGACCAACTTGGTTTACTATTACATCAGTATATTGTATATATTTTGAAACAGTCTGTACCGATCAGAAGAGAAGTGTTCAGGAAAGGCCAAAAAAAATCCCGCAAAATATTGTTTTGTTTGTGTCAGAAGTTTTTTCACGCTGTGGTTTTGTAGATTCGTCTTACTGGGAATTTTCTTTGAAGCTACCAGGCCTCTGGTCAGGAAACAAACTTCTATAATTCATCTTGCTTCCACCATCATCCTCATCTCTTTTGCCTCTCTTCTCACCCCTCTTGTGGACATATGTGTACTGTCATGCACAAACTGTTAAGCACATATAGTACCCACACTTTTTGGCTCTTCTTTGTTCACATCACACTTCCAATTCACATCCAATTTAGAATTTTATTTTCTTTTAGGAGTGTCTAGATTTCATGCATCCATGACTGTGTAAATCTTCTGTCTGTTCTAATGTTAATAGTATATACTGAACATAATGACCATTTTTAATGCTTTGGCACAGAGACACACATGCATACACGCACTTCACGCCTCAGGGAGCATGTCACTTAGTTTGACCTGTAGAGTTTTGGCACCAGATGTCTCCAGCTGGCACTACTGGAGACATATGCTACAACTGTGTGTGTATGTGTGTGTATACCTTGGCGCTTTCAATAAGCCCCAGTGTTTGCCTTTGCCTTATTACCTTTTGTCTTTTCATTTCCATTCTAATTTTGCTTTTCCTGCCTCTTTTCCCCCACTGTTGTCTTTCTTTCAGATTCTTATCTTCAGATTATTTCAGATATCTTTCTCTTCTCTATCTTTGAGTATTTTCTAAATAAGCAATGCTCCTTTAGATTTAAAGTTTTAAGACTGCTGCTGTTGTGTTAAAGAAAATAGTTTGGCTCTGCTCCCAGTTGCTTTGTGCTGTAAGTCACCCCTAGGGGTGAGGAGACCAGCTTTTTATAATATCCACTTATGTGAATGTTTTTATCTTGCTGTTTGTAGTTTTTTAATAATTGGAATGCTTTATAGGATAAATCCACATACATACATGCAGTGACATGGAAACAGCCACACACAAGAAAATAAATGATCGTTTCTTAAACTGTAGTAACCTTTTTGTTTTGTAATTTTCTCATTCATCATTTATAAAGCTATTTATTCTTCAGCATGCACAAGGATGTTCCTTTATTTTGTAGCGTTGAATTATTCAGCTGCTTGTTGTGATGGATGTCCATGACAATAAGGGATAGTAACACACGTGTATGCAAACTTGCACGTGCATACACACACACATACACAGGCGAGATTCCCCTTTGTGATCTCTTGAGACTCTTCTTCCGTTGTTTATCACTGTGGTGTGTGTCTCCCATGGTACATGATGATGATGATGAATCATAGGCTTGCCTGATCATGTACTGTTTAGGAGCAGCACCTTTTTAGCAAAGACATCATCATCTGTTCCATGATAATACCTAATGAACATGTTGAATATACAGTTTTATGTTTTTTATAGATTTATGTTTTTAACAAAGGAGGAATACAATAGTTTTTACGTATATGTGGGCTTCCTCGCATGTACCTTTTTTGTAGTGCTGTCCAGTATGGTCAACATTTCTATAGCAGTTTTTTTTTTGTTGTTGTTGTTAGATTGTTTTTTAAGAATCTGGTGATTTTTACAGCATGTCATGGTATTTTCTTATTGTCAGTTTTTATCACCTAAAGTATAACAACTGATACATCTTTCTAATGACATATTAAAAAAATCATCCTGTACAGGAATTCACAAATGAATTGGTGAACCAATTGATTAAATTATAAACCAGTCACCAATATACAGTAACACCCAACACCATGTCTCTTGTTATTGCCTTGATGAGGTTTTTACTGCATGTATACTATAATGGATTACTTCAGTTTGTATTCTCATCTTCTTGTACCCCCTGAATCAACCCAGCCAAAACAATGTGCAATTAATGAATGGAAAATATATTTAATGTCAAAGTTCATCAAATTTGAACAAAATTTGAAATTGGTTTCAGATGCAGTCTCTTTATTTCTCCCTCAGTCACGATCTCTCTCCCTCTCTGTCTAATGGAAATTTGCACCCTCTCCTGTGGTCTCCACCTTTGTATACTTTCCCTTGTGTTAATACAAACAGTGATTTGTTCCACTGAGCTTGTTTACAGTTTGTTACATCATGGCACCTTTCACCACTCTCCCCTGTTTTTAGAACAGATTTGTCTGTTTTTTGCTGCCATTTTGGAAATTGAGCCTCAGAAAACGAGAGAATTTGGCTCATTGTTTAAATTCACATGTTAATATGTGTGCCTTTTGGCAAACCACGTGAGCTGAGGAAAAATAAGAGAATGCGTACATGTTTCTTCACTGTCACAAGTAACAAAAAAGTAATAGCCCCACTGTCACCACACATCATGAGCATCTCTTAGCAGATGGAATTGGTTTACCTCCTGCCTCAGCTGCTGAAGCTGCCAGTGAGGGGTAGGACGTGCACACACATCCACACAGTTGGGGTGTTTGACCCCAATAAAGTCAGGTAGACATTCCTGGTTCCTAGTCTCCCATCTGTCAAATGCACAAATAACTTTCTAAAATAAATTTTATTCTTTCATTCATTCATGTTCATTATTTTACTATTGAAATATTGTTCCATGCTAAATTATAGTACATGACTATATTATAAAGATGGTGTACTGAAACATTAATAATGTAAAACATACATTCACACAGTACAAAACTGAGGATAACATGCTTATTATCCAGTCCTTATTTATCATTCATAAGTGGAGAAGCATCTGAATTTCAAATACTTTGTCAGATTAGTTGAATTTGTAATGTGGTGGCTCTTTTGTTGTTTTTAAATTGTGTGAAAGGGGGTTTATCATGTCAGGACCTTCCTGAACATTATATGAACAGAGATCAAGTTTTGGTCTTTATTTTCTTTAACTATGTTTTACATTCTCAATTATTGTGCTACTGCCCTCACATTAACTCTCATTCCTTCACAGCTTTGGATTTAGTTTAGCTAATGTGATGTTGATGTCATTAAGCAGTGCTAATACAAAGCTGTAGTTTCTCAGACCCAGTCCACACTAGCAGTTCTCTACCCTTGGGGGGTGTTTCCCAGTCTATATTAAAGGTTGCGGTACAGTCTTCTCTATATTTCTGAACAGTTTCAACAGCAAGTCTCCCTGGAGATTAATTAATAGTTCATATAAGAGAGGAGAGAGGAATCAGATTGCCAGTTTTAGTGCTTCATGCACTGATACGCCACCACCAGTGTTTACTTAATCAGGCCAAAATCCCTTTTAAGATTTCCCTTCTAAAAACATTTTTGTTTGTGTTTTTAGTGGTTCAAAATATTTTATGTTTGTGTGGCTTTGTAAGTGAGCAAACGTGCGTCTGAGCATATGTTGAGCTGAATCAATTGATTTTGACTTTTTGCAGAAGAGGGAAGAAGGAAAACAAGATGGTCTAAAAGTAATGCTAGTATCCTGAAAGGAAGCACTGTATAGTATAGCTGAGGAAGCAACCAAGAGAACACACAAAATAACCACAGTAGAAACTCTAGCATTTGGTACTGTCTGCATAGTTTCAATTTGGTGGCCTTATTGTTACAGTGCAGGACTTAAAACCAACAACAATCCACTTAAGAGCAGTGGCCCTAATTCTTCTTGGATGTTATGGAAAATTATACAGAATATTGTGTTTTTTGTTTTTAAGGCAAAATGTGTATCAAAACTAAATGAATTTGAAAGAAGGATGAAGAAATAAAGTTCTCTGTATTTAAAAACGTAATGGTAGGCAGTATATAGAAGTCAGATCAGCTCCATGGATGTGGCTGGGGATGGCTATTAAGTTTGAAATCAGCAGCTATTGGGCCAGTGGTCCTATTACAAGGTACAGGAGAGGTGGCACTTTGTTGCACACTGGATGTCATCACTTTATTAATTCAACAAATTAATAGTGTTGTCCTAGAGTTAGGACCCCCCTTCTTTAAGCACTTGATTGCCCATGGCTTCCCACCTTTACAAAAACAAATAAACCTTTGTATTGTCTT